>RJWT010022566.1:0-17125 GCA_004365215.1 Cuniculus paca | reverse complement strand
AGGCTGAGGCACTGCCAGCCACCACCTTCTTCTTTGTTTAAATTCTTTTTTTTTTCTCTTTGTTGGCTTCAATTCATATTTTAGATTCTTCCTTGGTCCAGGGGACCCACTTGCTTCCTTCTTGTCCTCTCCATGATGTGATATTCCAGCATCTGAACTGTTTCTCTCAGAGAGACTATTTACTCTGCTGCTTACTATTCCGCCATCTTTAGCTCCCCCCCCACTTGTATATTTTTAAGATAATTGCACAAGCTCTTTGAGTCTCAAATTTCCACACAAAATGCAGCACTAACATAAAACATAAGTTTACTTTTTCTTTTCTTCCACAAGCGTCATTATAAGTACACGGATTAGAGCTGCCCACCATTTCCCATGGTTTTCATACTGTTGGAATAAAAGTTTAACAAAGCAGAAAGTTCGTTATGAGAGTAGAAAGAGCAGTTGAACTATAGACACAGGAAACAAGGATGGATGGAAGCACAGCAGAGCATTCCACAGTTCCAACTCCCAAACAAAAATTAAGAAAGCAAAGTGGTTTGTATGACAAAAAGGACTAAGCTAATGAAAAAAGAAGACTGAAGAACTTGAAAGAATATAATGCTGTGAGCAGAATAGGATGTTACAGAAAATTTCAATGCAATAAACATTTAACATGACACAAATATAACCAATCCAATATTTTGAAAGCCAACAATGCTTCAGAAAAGATGAGCTGAGTACCACTTACCACGGGTTTTATTCTTTGTAAAAGTTTGCCGACATTTTATTAAATTTTTGAGAGAGTGAAGCCTGGAAACTTCAGATTTCATAGCTAAAAGTGAACAGAATGAGAAAGATAGAACTCAAAGATTTTTTAAAACCATTAAGATATCAGGGGTATTTTAAATATCCCAACTTATCCCACATCCTAATGATAATATCCCACATCCTAATGATAATATCCCACATCCTAATGATAATATCCCACATCCTAATGATAATATCCCACATCCTAATGATAATATCCCACATCCTAATGATAATCTGCCATTGGTTTTGACAGGAGATTCTGTTCAAGGAAGAACATTTCCAGTTTTCTCATGAGTACGCTATTGTACTCTGACCTTACCTCTTATGTTCTATTACCACTCTATACATGTATTATATTTTTAAGGGATGGATGTAAACATGCTTGTAAAACAATGGAAAGAACAATGTTCTATTTTTATGTCCTCTGACAAAATAAAAGGTTAGCCTACCTGTTGCCTAAAATGTATACTGTTTCTCCTGTATGAAGTTGCTATCACATAAGAGTTTATCAACTGAGCCTCAAAAGTGGTCATAAAACAGTTGACACGTAACTTCCAACTGAAGAGCTGGAGTCCCTTCAAACTCACTGGGACCAGGTTAAGGGGAATATGTTTGAGGATTTTTTTTATTTGAGTAGGAGGGCTAACCTTCTATAATTTGTAATTACCTTTGTAATTAGCCATTGCTATAACCCATTATAAGAATGAATTACCAGAATGCTCCTAGTCTCCACCTTTGTAGCTAATATCTTCCCTATAACTTTGTATTCTTCTTCTGAATGACAGGATCCCCCAAACTGGGTAAACTTCAAGTTTTCCACTACCAGCTCAAGATCTATATCTGCAAACGCTTAAGTATCTTTGCAACTACGTTTCAAGATCATCAAAAGATATGCAGAAACTTTCTAGTGTATCCATAATATTAAGTGATGACAGATAAACACAAAATCAAACATCTTTTACCTCCAAATAACAACACTAATATATGAAAATAACTTTTGGTTCATATGATTTTCAAGAACTCTACCTCACCAAACTAGTATAAGTAAATAAACAACATATAATTTTCTTTGGTATTACTGGGGATGAAATACAGGGCTTTTATACTGAGCTACAACCCCACCCCTTTTCTATTAGTTTTATTTTGAGATAGGGTCTTGCTAAGTCACTGTGGAGCCCAAGTTGAGCTCAGACTTGTGATCATCTTGCCTCAGCAATACCAATATAGTTTCTGTGGTATTAGGCAGTTGAGCTCTGTTTATAGTTTATATATAA
Organism: Cuniculus paca; assembly: GCA_004365215.1. NCBI lineage: Eukaryota > Metazoa > Chordata > Mammalia > Rodentia > Cuniculidae > Cuniculus > Cuniculus paca. Next base: position 15,062 of record RJWT010022566.1, on the reverse strand, counting down.
ACTCTCAGAGTTCAAAAGGTACAAATTTTTTCTGAACAAACCACCTGTCTCCAGCCCAAGGATATTCAAAGCATGTAAAAAAACCACAAATGTATTCATTCATTTGTTGCTAGAAGACACCCCAATAGTTTGACCTTGAACAATTTTTACAGACAAGAAAATGCTTTATGGGCGTGATGGTGCATGCCTATAAATTGCAGCACTCCAAAGGCTGAGGCAGGAGGATTTCTGTGAGTTTGAGACCAGCCTGGGCTACTTGAGTTCAAGGACATCTTGAACTACAAAGTGAGACATTGTCTCAAAAAAAAAAAAAAAAACTTTAGAATGAAGCTGTTTACCTTTCTCACTCAACAATTTTATCTGAAAAACCCATGGTGATTAAATATACAGCTATATATTCCTACTGAACAATTAATATTAAAATGTTACAAGATTTCTTTGTTTATGAAATTATTTTTTCATAATCAAATATACTGCTCTTTGAAGTTAATAAACACACACACACAAACACACACAACTGATGTCAAGCTAAATGTAGTAGCTAGTTAAATCCTAGCTAAAGAACCAGTAATTACAAACTGAGTATATTTAACAGAGTGAAGGCAAATGGAACTAGATCCACTGCAGCTTCATCCTTTTTAGCTGACATCCTATACTTATTTAAAGTCTCTCTGCCTTGGGTTTTCTACCTTGACAATAGGCTTAAGAAAACTCATCTCACTAAGTAGTAATAGGACTGAATGTGAGAATGAAATGTAAGGTCACTGGCATACACAATAAGCACACATTATTTTTGCCAATTGCAAAGTTTACTATATTGATAGGATATAACAGTCTTCTGAGTAATCCAAGTAATTGGTATTTCTGTTATTTTAAAATAACAATTAGCATGAACAATAACAAAAATAATAACTGTAACTGTTAGGTTATAAGAAAATTATGATTAAATTAGAAAATTCAAATATTTTATATGACAAATGACTATGATATGAATAAAACTGGTAAGGCAGCATGAAACAAAAGACAAAGCTTGTTACTGACATGTATAACCTGGTTCATCTCAGGAAGGTACAAATAAGGTTACATCAATATCAAGTGAGAGAGCAAGTATCATGCAGTAGCCTGGGAGAAAATTTGCTTGTGCTGTTGGGTACAAAAGAGTGGGAACTGACCGAGAGTGATTATCTTTATTCTTTCTTGACAGCTTAATTAAGTTCTTTAATTAGTCACAGTCACTAAGCACTATATTATCAACTCTACCTCCTGTTGTATTGGCTTCTTCTCTACTCTGATAACCGGTTAGAAAAGTTAGCTGTAAAAAAAAAAAAAGTTAGCTGATCTAAATATTGTCATTCATTCTCAAGAAAATTTTTTTCACATTTACTGAGTTAAAATTGACAAATAAAAATTGAATATATTCAAGATATATGACATGATCTTTTGATACACATGTAAATTGTAAAATGACTACCACGATCAACCTAATTCACATATCCTTCACATCACATGGTTTGTGTGTGTGTATATATATTTAAAATCTACTCTCTTAGCATATTTCAAGTACAGACTACATTATCATTAACAATAGTCAATATGCTATGTGTCTCCAGAATTTATTCGTCTTATAAATGCAGATTTCTTCCCTTTCACCAACTTCTCTCTGTTTTCCTCACAGACATCTCTAACTGGGGTAAGCACAGTTTTATTCTCTGTTTCTATGTGTTTGCCTTTTTAGATTTAGAGACTGAATAGTATTTTCCTTTCTGTGTCTGGCTTATTTTACCTCACACAATTTTCTCCACATTCATCCAAGTTGTCACAAATGGCAGGATCTCCTTTTTAAGGTTTTGAATAGAATATTAAGCAAAAAACAACACAAGGTTGATCTACATTAAAATATGCCTTCAGTAATGCTGTAATGTTGCTGAACTAGGTCCTCATACCTGTCCTGATAACCACTCTACCACTAGCACCACATGAGCTACTCACCTCTCTCTCCCACTCTTTGAATGTTTCATTATTCTGCTGGATTTTAATTGTTTCACATTGTCTCAGTATTTTGTCATCTTTTGAGGAAAGTAAGCACTGAATATTTAAGACAAAGTGTGAGAGTTCATTTCCTATCTCACCAAACTGTTCTTACCAAGAGGAATTCCAGGAATTTCATGTTTACATGAAAGAAATCACTTTCTAACTGCATAATTATGGAAAATGAAAAGGAAAGGTAAGTGATCACCCAAAGTTCCACATATAATATACAAATTCAGGGAACTATAGTCTAAGACACTGTCATATTTTTCCAGTTAATCATTTCTTCCAGATAGTAGCTTTTGCTTGACTATTAGATACAGTGCAGTAATATATCTTATGCCTCTAATTAAAAGTTTCTATAACCATTGAAAACTATTCTGTGACAGTTCTGGTTATAGAATTTCATGAAACAACCTCAACCACTGCATTGCATCAATTTCTAAAGATATTATGGGATTGTGTAGATACTAATTTATTCTTGGCCTATTGCATGATTTTTATTAGAAAAGTCCATATTATACTCTGTAAAATAGGCTTCTTTATGGTCCTGGTCCTCAGTGAAAACATTATCTTTTTTCCTTGTTTGTTTTGACCCAACTATAGGCATAATTTCTGGCTGCAAATCACTAATTTTAAGCAACAGTTACAAATAAGCAATAAACAACTTCTAAAATAAATTACAGAACTTTTAAAGAAATGTATTTTGCCCTATCTCCACTATATTCAGAACAATGATAGGTTTATGTGTTCTCTGAATTAAATTTCTCCTCATTCTCAGCTCCATTGCTCTCCAAGGGCCCACATTTTTCTATTTCTTAAGAGTACAAAGAATCTTTATTCCAAGTTTAGTATATACTCTCAGGTATAAATATGAAAGGTAACCACAATATTTTTGCAAGCAGTGTAAAGTATTTCTTTTTTTGCAAGGGTCACTTGCTGTGTATCTGTGGAATCATGACTGCATGGTAATGTTTTCTACTTTGTAATGTCTATAAACCAGAAAAGCTGAGTTCCGAGCCAGCCTCAAATGATTCTCAAACACATGATCAGTTTCAATTACTGTGAAATAGAAATAGTATAACAATACCTTCCTTTCTTCCGGGGCTGTCTCAAAGAATTTGTAAATCACAAATCATTATACAAAAGCAAGGAACTATTTTTATCATGATTGAAATGTTTGTTCATCTTTCAGTCTTTTAATTCTGCTAATGCTGCCAGTTGAAAGAAGGATATTTTTCATAAAGGTTGATAAATATTATCAGTACATGCAAATTAGTCCACTCAGTCTTAGGAATCTAATCTGTTATTCATAATCATGTTGATCCCCTTCCATCTAATTTAGGAATTCTAGTGGCAAGATAACATTACATGCACTATTCAAATGATGAGAAGAAATGCACTCTGCCCTCAAGTTGCTTACATTGTAATTGTTATAAGATTAATGATCTAGATTATCATTTTACAAGAATATGCAATCTTGATGAATATTCTAAATGAAATGACATCATGTTAAATAATGAAAAAAGTTTTGAAAACAGTAATGGCTTCTATTTTAGCAAAACAATATTTTAAGACCAATCAACCTTAAGAAACTGGGAGGAAAGCAAAGAATTAGAAGTGCTGATCAACTGAAAACATGCAAGGAATATTTGAACATAGGTGGATTATAAGTAAAGTATGATAGTAAGAATGAATTTAGACCTAAGGTAATGTGAAATCTGGCTATGCAAAGGTTTTACTAAGGGAGCTATTTGCAAGTATGTTCTAATATTAAAGTATGCTATGATGTTTTTATTAGACTCAAGTACATACTATTAAAAGGAAAATATTCCAAATGTGGCAGAAACAGTCATGTTCACAAAATACTGTATTTGGTCTTCTATATTTCATATTGCCCTTGCAGTAGGTAAATTCTCATTAATGATCTGCTAGTTAAAGGATTTATGTCAGTATTAGGTTAAGGCTGCAGGAACATTGTGTGTACTTGGGTAGATTCTGTTTCCTTGCCATGGATTTCAGTCTCTCTTACTGTGCCATGGCCAAGGGAGAATTGAGCCATCAGTCCTGGTGATGAAGTTAAAAAACTATGGAAGCTGAGTAAGTGTAGATCCATAAGTGACTATAGATTTATCACCCAAAACTAGGTCCTCCAATCCAAATGAGTATATATATATCATATTCATATCATATATGTATATATATCATATATGTATATATATGATGTTCATATATATATATATATATATATATATATATATATATGGTGTGAACAAGAAATAAAATTTTCCTGAATTATGTTGCTGACCTTGTCCTTTGAATTTCTATTTTTGGGTAGGACAGCATATATTAACTTATTTTGACTAGTGGTTCAACAAATTAAAGGAATGCAAATGAAGAAAAAGGCACCTCCACGTCACCTGTTAAAATAATCTGAAAGACTCACCTGAACCTAACTTGGTGAATCAATGAAATTCTATTCGAATCTACTGAAACAAAAACACATGGATTGTTTTAAATCTATGGAAAACTAAGGCTAAGAAATGAATGGTTGGGGGAGTAGTGGGAGAGTGGAAAACAAGAGAGCTTTGAAAGAGTTATCATTTTGTCTCTTCTGTGGTACATGGCATATTAATCTCCACCTAGATTCCACGAAGCTGAACTTAATGGAAAAATTTTATCTTCAGACTTCCTAAATAATAGATAATCTTTCCTCCTTTGCTTCACTAAGAAGGGCAACTGCATCCAGCTACATATTGCTTTAAAAATGTTTCCTTCATATGATGACACCACTAGATGAAAACTAGGAAAGTCTGCATCATTAGCAAGTTAATTCTTATATATGTTATCAAAGTTCCTTCATTCTTTCTTCCCTGAGTTTTCATTTTTTTTCTCTAAACTATATAGCATTTAATATGCCTCATTTTTCTTTACCATTCCTCAGTGTAGAAATTACACTTCTTTAGCCTGTTAACTTGCATATCAAAAAAAAAAAGAGTACAAGTGCTTAATACCAGGAAAGCTACATGTGTGCTTAAAACCTTAGCAATATGTCAGCATAAAAGACGAGAAGCTTCAATAGAATTTTTACTTCCCTTCACATGTGGTCACCATAGAATTACTGGTGTAGGAGAAACAATATCTCAGTAGTCTTGTGCATATCCTAAGGTGTATCTTTATTTTATCTAACTTGGTGCATGTTAGATTTAACCTTAAGTGGAAAACATAGCTTCATGACAAAACAAATTCCTTCTTAGCAGATAAACAGAAGAGAGAAAAATATTTAGGAATATGGGTAAGAAATCTGGTCCCAAATATGCAGGGATGATCTAGCTTCATGCCAAGATCTAGAATGATGTTCTAGATCTATGCCATTCATTAAAGAATGGGTGCCAAGTCTTAGATAAATATAAGGCAGCTTATGCACTGTTTTAAAAAAACTTAGAACATATCAGCCCCCATATTTTCCACCTACTTCTCCAAAACTAGAATCCAAACTATAGAAAGAACATTCACTAAGTCATAGAAAGGGAGGAGAAAAACAATGTACTTGAGAACCCACTAATAGCAATCATTTTTACATACATTATTTCATTTGATCCCATTGCAAGATAGAGATAGATGGATGTTATCTGTTTCTTTATTTTTGCATAGTAAGAAGATAAAGTTCAGGAAGAAGTAGTAAATTGCTTAAAGTCACTAACATAATAAATGTAATCTGCACTCTTTGTTTTTACTGTAATTTATAGCACATCAGTTTCTGTAAGAAAAGTAACTCATTGAAGGTATCTTTCCATCTACACACACTAGCAGTGCTATTCTTCAATAAGATTGAAATTGATGCTAAATATCAATGATAAAATAACACATTTTCTCATTCTCTCTTTTTTGTTTTTAAATTTTTGAAACAGTATCTCACTAAATATCTAAAGTTAAGCTTGTACTTGTGACTCTTCTGACTCAGCCTCTCAGAGTGCTGGTATTATAAAGAGCTAAGTTAGGTAGAACACGTATAGGTAGTCACACAGAGCTGTGTCCTCCAGGGAGACAACACAAAAGGTAAAATCCCACTATAGCTGTGGCTGGAGACACATCCGTTAGAGACCAGGCCTCAAGATAACAAAAGGACCAGACCGACATACTCTCCAAGGGGTGAGATTAGTAAAACAGGGTTCTAGATGGGCATCAGTCATTCCAGAGGGCAACCAAGACTCCAGATCCCTCTGAGAAGTTCTTTGATGTTTTCAGGCTCACTGGCTAAGTGACTTGCTTCCCCACTGGATGAATTAAATTACCTAAGCGGCTATACTTATAATCTTATTGGTCAATCATAGCTGTAACTCACATTGTACCCACAGGGGTTTTGCTGTATAAAATTTCCTGTAGAGTGGAGTCTCTTGCTACTCATTAGGGCCACCTCTTTCTCTGAAAGGAGCTTTCTATCTCTCAATAAGTACTTCCTACTCTTTACCTCCATTGTTTGTAGGATTCATTCTTTTATTTTTAAGAGAACATGAACTCAGAATATCAGACATCTCACAGGTTGGGGATATAGTTCCATTATATCATATTTGGAAGTTCTGATATCATCCCTGTAATGCTGGGATTATAGGTATGTAGCATCACCTCTCATTTAGCATTATCTCTTAAATATAGAGAAGAACTTTGGAAAATAAATGTAATCTTCTTATTTGTTTTAGTTTTTTTAGTTATTTCTGCTTACAAAGTATGTATGTAAGTATAAAACATTATGACACAAAAATTGATATCAAATTTAAAAATTGGAAAAAAGATATTTAGGTGAGTACAATAGAAATGTAAAACTCTGAATTGTCTCTTGTCAGTTTAGCATTATGTCTGCTTGCTTTTAACATTTTTCCATGCACTTCTGGAAGCTATGCCCCCAGAACATTTCAGCAGCAGGGTTCCAGATTTGAGTATGCTAATCAGGAGCATTTGTAGGAGATTTACAAAGCAAAGAAGGAAAAACCATCATTTTCCACCAACAATAGCTGGCAGGCAGGTGTCAAATATGAAGTTTATGTGGGCTTCAGGCATCCTGAAACTGAGCAACTTCAGGGCCCAGGTAGCAGTTTCCTACAATTTCTAAAGCTTTCTAGTCCGCTGATAGCTGATTGTGATCACTGTCTTCTAGGCTTTCCAATGCTATGTAAGCACCTAATTTGCTAAAGTTAATTACTTCTGGCTTGAAATACTGAGTGGCTCCTATTTTCCAAATTCAGTATGTCCAATAATAATTCATTATCAAACTATCAGGGAGCCATTTTAACACAGGCTTACATAGAGCTTACAAATTGTGAATACCTGAGACAGACTTATAGCAGTATACATAAAAAGTGCTTTATAATTATAACTCTGATGAGAAATTACTTATTCAATCTTTTTAAAAATGCATTCATTCCCATTTGTTGTGTTATATGACTTGAGGCAACAACAATAGCCTGAAACAGGAGTAAACTAAGAATCTAACTAGATAATAAATATTTATGGTTTCAAAAAGTGAGGGGTCTCAATCAAGGAATTCGATCAGCTAAAGAAAAATATCTGAATACTCTCAATTAAAGCAGAGAGGGAGATCAAGGGATCACTCAGCTAAAAACAGTAAACAAGTGATAGAAGAGATGTCAGGTTTCAATGTACGGAGGTTATCACCATCGGGGAGATATAAAATGGCCCCAATGAAAGGAATTCAGTTGGAATAAGTGAATGAATATCTCGCTTCACTTCAGAGGATATATATGACACGGTTCTCTACTCAGTGACCAGTATTCTTTTAAAAATGAATATCATGCACCTAATATGCATAAAGTCATATATATCATTGGCATGAGCCAAGTGAACGTGGTCTGTACTCTACATAAAATCCTACATAGTCACCGCCATTGGGAACTTTTGTATTAGGAGGTTGCTTGGTCTCAGAGACCTGTGAAGTTTTGAATCTCAGTAAGTATTTAAAAAGATGAAAACATTCTAGGAGGATCAGGCTACCAATCAATCTAAAACCCCAGGCCCCTCTGGAAAGGAACTAATTTGATTACATTTTTATATGTGCATTGATACTATATACACACATTAACATACCAAAATAACACAGCTAGCTGAGTGAAACTTTAAATGTATTTACCTCCCTATATGCATGTATGCATTGGAAAAATTGGATAAAATATACGTGATATTTTAACTTTTCATTTAACAGTTTATTTCTTTTTTGGACCTTTGGTGATCTTCTCAAACTTTCTATCAATTTTATCTTTTTCAGGTGTATGACAACTAAGTCTTTTGGTTTTTATCACTGGGATATGAATTGTTAAAGTTTCAGACATTTCCATATGGTTGTGTCCTATAATCTTTAAAGTCTTATGCTACTAGATATACCTTATATCTGAACAATGCTATGTGTTAGCCTTTTAATAGGTTTAATTTAAATTTCTATAATGATCTATGCCTTTAAATTCCATGAATAAATATGTAGAACACATTTAGTGCTATTACTAATATAATTGAAGTTGCTCAACTCTAGGTAATATTTATGAATTTATGAGATTGAGAATATTTTTAAAGAATCAAAAATGTTTAACTTCAAGTTTAATTTCATATTATTTATTTGCCCTCAATTATTAGTCAATATTTTTGTATGCAATTAAATATGCAAGTTTAATTGACAGTAATTCTTCATAACAGCCTGATTAGCACAAAGGAATTTTGACTGGTACCTCTCAGTCAGCAGTTTGTGCTTTAATTTCTGTCCATGTCAATAATGTTACTCATAGAAGACAAAAGAAATATATTTAAGAGTTTATTTGCTATCTAAATTACATGGAGAATAAGGAATTCAGTTAGGATAAGTTGTGCTTGGTACTTTTATTAGAATCTAGGCATATAATATTCTAGAGTTAGGTATGGAAGATGACAATAATTCAAATATCACTTTTATTTCATATGAATAAGATACAGTGACTTTAAGTCAGAGAGTACGATGTACTCACTGAAAAATTTATACACACATTCATAGGTAACTTTCAGCTGTGAGAAGTGGCAGGGTGGACTTTCAATAATGAAAAGGAATATAATTGCACAAGCCATCCCTAGAGGTGTAGCCAAGCTGTACATTTTCTATAGTTTCCATGTGCCACCAACTCCTCTACATTGTCCTGGAAAGTCCTATAAAGCATTTGTGGACATATTATATTGACAAAACAGAACAATGTCATGATCCTGTGATAAAAGACAGAAAGCTCAAAGCACTACTGCCCCTCTCACACCTGAGAAAATGTACTTTTTTCCAAGAAGAAAAGGACATTAGATGCATTTCTAGAGACAGTTTCTAATCCCAGGGTAACTACATACCACCTCGACAGCCGTGGCAGCTCATCTGAGTCTGTTTCATCCTCTTAAACCCCAAGGTTAATTATGGGTATCTTCTTAAAGTTATGATGAGAATAAAAGATATCATGAAAATGAAAGGGCTTTATAGGCAATAAAATTATATAAAAACATTGTTTTCCCTTTATATATAGGTTTAGCTTATTTCAATGCCGTTGCAGAGAAAACAAGAAAGAAAATAAATAGTGAAAAGTATGAACACAGAAACTAGCAAGTTGTTCACCAATGCTGCTTGTTACCATCCTGGGTAATTTCCCAGACCCCGCTGCATTTAGAAATGGTCATATGACTAATTTCTAACATAAGGGAAGTAATACAGGATACTTCTAATCTTGGACCATAGAAATATCCCATATCAGGTCCTTCTTGCCTGTTCTCCATACATATGCAGAGAACACCAAAGTTCTAGAAGAATGCTAAACTATAAGAGGAATGAGGTATATTCATGAAAGATCAAATGGAAAGCTTCTGACTAAGCTTGGCTGCTAATTTTGGATTACTACAATACCAAACAAAAATATCACGTACAATATGTTAGACTAATGAGATCAGGGATTTATTTTTGTATGAGTCACTTTTTTCTATGGCTATGAAAAAAAATAAATAAATGACACCCACTACTTAAAGGAAAGATTTACTTTGGTTCATAACTTCGGTGAATTCAGTCCATGGTCAACTACTTCAAAGGTAGAAACAGCATGGCAGAAGGACATGGTGCAAGAAAACTGCTAACCACAAGATGACCACAAAGAAAATAGAGAAGGGAAAAGCTAGCGATAAGAATACACCTTTTAAGTCATGCCAGTGACATACCTCTAATCAAGCCTTGTCTCCTAACAGCAAATCAGCTATGAACTCATTCATGATGAGTGAGCCGATCACCTTCCAAACACATGAGACTTTAGGGGGAAATTTTAGACATAAGCCATAACATCTTTATATAATTTAATAATACCTTAACTAAAACAGGAATATAAAAAGTCAAATGTCAAAGTAATTGTCCTGAAGCAGACTGCCACACCAAAAGAATTCCATCAAGAATACAGATGGCAAAAAATAAAAGAATATAGATGGCAACTATAATTGCCACACATTGACAAAATATTAATAGTATTAATGATTCTTCATTTTAGAGTATTTCGGTCTATGTGGATCTTTAGGGTGTATAGAAAACTTTTAGTTCTCTCAAACAGGGAATTATAGGTGAACTGAATTCCTTAATACCATTACTGGTTTTCTCTCCCCTATTGCATACTGTTGCTCTTACCAAAATTATTTATTTTCTAAGATGCAGAATTACCTATATATTTCTCGGCAACATACACACACACACACACACACACACACACACACGTTCCCCATTATTGGAGTCAAAATATCAAGTTTATACTAATAACCTGTTCGAGTACCCTAAAGCCTCAAACTACTAATTGATAGCAACCCTAAATGTGATTTCCTCATCTTGAGTATTTATTACACAAAATGTCATCTTTTTCGTGTCTTCTACTTATTTTTCTAATTTTGGAAATCTTTAGGGAATAGATTAATATATTATGGATTATATGTAGTACTCAGATAAATATCCTCTAGCTTACCATCAGGTAGAAAGAAAAGTAAATAAATGATATAATATTAAAACTCTGCCTTTAATTTCAAAAGGAAGGGTAATGGTAAAGTAATATGGGAGCTTGAAGGACAGAATTTCTTTGGACAGGGAAGCCTTGTTAGTATCACACTGACTAGAACCCATTCTAAGATTAAAACAAGTGAGAGATGGTGACAGACAGAAGTCGCTCTACTATAGGAACCAAGAACGTTATAACCAAAAACCCAGACAGTTATAACCAGAAACTCAGGTTACCGCTAACATGGAACAAGTGATTACTGCATTAGAGAATACTTTTATGGAAAAAAATAATGCAGTCTACAGGACATTTTTACATAAACTTGAGGTCATAATCTCTGATTTTTAAAACATCTATAATGTTTTATGCTATAGACTAGTACCTCACTCATAAAATTAGTACTGCAAACATTACTCAAATAATAATGTTCCTGGATTTAATCAGGAATAGGATCTAATCAGGATTAACAGGATTTAATCAGAATAAAACATTGCCTAAAGGCAAAATAATATCAGGAAATACTAATGGCTCTGAAGTATGAAGCACAGCTACAAACAAGTTAGATTTGGGCTTGTTGGTAATACCACAGGGTTAGAAAGCAAGAGTAGAAGACAATATAATCTTTGGTATTCTACTAACATAATTCATCTCATGTAGTTGGGTCTAAAGAGTGGAATTCTTTCTTAACAATTGTAATACAATTTTAAGGAAATTTTTAGAGAGGTGTTATTTATTCCACTGAGTTTAGATGAATCTGCTTTCAAAATCTCAGTAGAACATCTAAAATATATGTATGAAAAATATTAAATAGATACTTTGCAAATCATATACATAGAACTACAATACTAGTTCTGATTGTTACCTATCAAGAAATACCACAGAAACCAAATGTCTTTTGTTTCAAATTTAGCAATTTCTTCCCACGTTTGTTACTCATAATCCTTCAGATAGTACATTTAAAGTAGCACCACAGTTTTCTCTTCCCATGGCTAAATAACAAACCCTCTCTTTAATTTAACTGGTGAAATTTACTTTTGTATAGGTTATTGTAGTCATAGTGGTAACCACTTCTGAATAAAAATGCTTTACATGATTTGTGCACTTATTTTTCCCAGAAATTCATTATGCATTTATGAAATGTAAATAAAAGCCACATTAAGACATAAGTATGACAATCAGATTTAATAAGCTGTATACCACAGATGTGAAAAATTTTGAAGTACATGTGTATATTTACATATTTGTGTGTATGCATTATACTATTTTATGTTAAATAATTCAGTAATCACTTTTGATCCAATACTAGTTATTTAATATTCATTGAGCAGCATCCTTACAATAAGCAAAAAGGTATTAACTCCTCCCTCTCCAAATTATTTGTTCATATTCATTTTTTTATCTAATGCTCAAAGATAATTTCCTGGCCCCTATATTTCCAAATTCATTTTAAGACTAGTGATTATTCAATAAATTATATACACAGGGCTTCACTATGCAGTTCAGGCTGACCTTGAACTCACTTTGTACCCAAGCTGGCCTCCAACTCGCATCGATCCTCCTGCCTCAGCCTCCTGAGTGCTGGGATTACAGGTGTGTGCCACCATGCCCAGCCTTAGTCAATATATTTTGAAAGATATCAGGTCAAAAATATGTGTGTGAAACATATGCAGGCTTACTACTTGGAAGATATGTAACTGAATTAAGAAAATATTATAGACCAATGTTCCAACCCCAAACCTACCTGATAAAAAGTCTCCTGACCTTTTCCCTAGAGACTATCTAGAGTAAGAACCAAGGGTCAGTATTTTTAACGAGCTCTCAGTGAATACAACATGTGCTTTTGGAAAACACAGATTCAAATTAAGCTCAATTCACTTATTCATTCATTCATGTAGTCATTCATTATTATTTTATTTATCCAACTCAGCCATATTTGTGTGTTGCATGCAACAGGATAAATAAGATAAATGCAATGAAATATGATTAATGCTTGGCTCAAAGTGTATAGAGAATGAAATGGGAATACAAAGGAGGTAACTGTCAATTTTGCCTGAGAGGTTGAGTAAAGGTCAGTTCTGGCTTCAGAAAGAAAACCACATTTCACAAAGTCTCAGATGAATAAGTGCTCAATAAGTCAAGAACTGACAGAAGAACATCCTAATAAAAGGAATCAATGCTGGCATCATTGTGCATAATGTTATTAGCTGAGTATGAAATTGGAAGACAGATCTCCTTGCAAATTATTTTTTTTAAGTGAGAGCTGAACTAAACTGAGGCAAAGGAAAACAGATTAGAGAAGAGAGGAAGAATATAAAAAGTTAAAGAAATATTAGTCAAATATAGTAACCGGCTGGACATTGGATGAGGCAAGGAGAGGGAATAGGAAAGTCCAAAATCTCTCCCTGTCTGCATGAAGCAAGTATAGATGGAGTCACCGTTTCCTAATGAAAGAAGTCGAAGCTTTGAGAAAAGATGGAAATTCAGTCTTGTACGTTAAGTCAAGGAACATACTAGTGCGTCTGAATATTATGTCTGAATATTATGCAGTTGCATATGTATGTCTAGACTCCTGAAGACAGTTATGAGCTTAGACAAAGATTTAGAAATCCAACAACAGAAGAAAAGTGACTGAGGTCTTAGAAATGGTTGAAATCATACAGAGAACTTTATGATGTGAGAAGCAGATTAAGAATAGAACTTTGGAGAGATCTTATTTTTCAATAATGATCCGAGAACAGGAATAGAGTGATGTCAGGAAAATATAGGGCAGAGAGTCTTAAGAAAATGAGTTCTCATACACATATGAAACACTCTAGAAAAAGACCAGAAAAAATCCATCAGATTTGGCCATTGAGAGGTTAATGATTAAAAAACTGAGAAGAATTGAAAAGGGAATGGGAGGTAAACTAGCAACAGGAAAAGCAGACTATGACTTCAAAGTTGATTGATAAGGAAAGAAATATGTAGATGAAGTTCAAAGTTTACCCTTTTTAAAGAATCAGACAATCTCAAAATTTAAAAGATTTTGAAAAATTATCAAATACATTTTATTTTACCCCAGTACAGAAATTTCTTCCACATACACTTTACAATTGTTTAACACATTTGCTTGAATATATTTACTGAAAGAAGTAGCTATTAACTCAAAAGATAACTCATTACACTTAATTTGTTTTTGAAGTATGAGATATATATATAGAAAATATATATATTATGCTGTTGAATATTCATAAATTGAACACATCTATGTAAGTCATATCTAAACTAAGAAACACATATTAAAGCACTACAGAAGCACTACCCTACCTGGCCTGTTCCAAGACTAACCACTATCCTGACTCTTAATACATAGATTAGTGCTATTTTTGAACTGTGAATAAACAGAAAAATTCAGCACATAATCTGCCATCTAGCTTCTTTCAGTCAACATTATTGTGAGAGTCACTCATTTTTATATTTAGTTGATGTTTATAAATATGATTATCATAAATAATGATGTCAAATATATATATGTACACGATTGTATCTATTTATATGTATACATACATACAGAGAGATTATATATGGGGAAGAACTGATAGTCTCTTACATGAAATATCTGTTCAAGACTTTTATCTATTTTTCCACCATATTGTTTTACCTTTTTCACTTGGAGCTCACTATATAATCTGTGTATGAATCACGTGTCAGATATATGTATTAAGAATATCTTCTACCCCTATTTTCATTATCTTAATGATACATTTTGATGAACAAAAGTCCTTAGTTATAATTATATAGTAGATATATACAGAGATAGAGATAGATAGAGATAGAGATAGAGAGAAAGAGATTTTTGTTGTCTTTATTGGTAGTGAGTTTGTGTCCTGATTTATTCTTGCCGACTCTATGTTACAAAGACTTTTTACTGCCTCCTATTTTTCTACATGTCCTAACTACTATATTCCCTTTCTTTCTCGTAACTTAACTTCTCTGTATTAATCAAATATCCATTTATTTCTATTA
>RJWT010022565.1:0-17125 GCA_004365215.1 Cuniculus paca | reverse complement strand
CTATTACATGCTAGATTCAGAGCAGATGTCATCTCATTTAACTCCTGAAAAAAACTTAAAAACCAGAACCAAAAATCAAAAAAAGACACAAATCTAGAAGGGAGGTCTTGCTGTGGTACCCATTTTACATATGAGGAAGTAAGCTTGGTAAATGTAGTATCTGGTTGCTATGGCTTATGTCTAGATGTCTCCCTAAAGCCTCGTACAATCATAGGTAGGGTTTTCCAGAGGTGACAAGATCTAGAGCATGTGATGCTGGGATTAAGTGTGTGACGATAGAATCAAGGGCTGTGCTTACTAAATTAGTCCACTGATTGAGTTGGCAGAGTTCTGGGCATGGATAATGGGAAGGCTTGCCCTGGGTGTGAGTGCTACTCTCCCTAAGGGAGTTCAGCCTGGGTAGAATACCAAGGACAGAAAGAAGGCAGCTGTCATTGTTTGCTGCTTTGCTACTTCACTTCTTGCTTCCTTACTGCCTTCTGGTTTGCCATGGACTCTTTCTCCTCTGCACTGCCCCTCTGTCATCCCACTCTGCCTTGCAACCAGCCAACTATGGATTGAAACCTCTACAAACTGGGAGCTGCAACAAAGTTTTCACCTTTTAACTTTGGGTGTCAGGTATTTTGTCTCAACAATGAAAAAAGTAACCAAGACACTGGTCTTATCTTAATCTATAGCTGATCCCCTTTCTATGGTCTCTTGATCTTGACCATGCTCCCAGGCATTGGCTCTTTATGATCCACTTTTGTAAGTGTGGAAATGAACTGGAATTTCGCCTCCCAGTTTAAGAATTGTGCTGCTTTTGCCCAAACACTTCCTAATTGCACTGTGATGGTTAACTTTATTGCTTTTCTTTCCTACTAAATTGTACATTCTGAGGCAAGGACTAGGTCTGTGTTCTGACCATGAATTCTGTGCTTCTGGCACATTATAGATGCTCAAGTAATGTGCATTGAATGACTGAATTCTATTTTACATTGGCATGCGTTATTGGTTCTCAAGATTTTAACAAAACATGGAGCTGTGATTGAAACCAACTGTCCTTTCCTGAGTTGGCCTAGTACCTACTCTTTAAAAGGTGTAGGGACCAGGTGAAGATCCAATGATGCATAAGAAAGAAAGGACTGGTATTTGGAAAGAACTACCTATCTTTTACAGGCCTTAGTGCAGAAATATAACTAGGCTATGAACTGAGATTTAAATTACTTGCTTTCTTAGATTTTTAAAGAAAAATCTCTTAATAATTCAAGAAAATCCACCATCAGGTTGTGCAGATGCATGTAATTTTTTTTCCTCCAAGAATTTGTTTTCTGTCTCATTAATAGAAACTCTCCCACATATTACAAGAGGAACTTTTACTTCCCTTTTTCTGGAAAGGGCAGTTAAGCAATGACTTGCACTCTATTTTTTTCATGAGCTTGGAATAGATAATTACTTAAAGCTGAATGTTGGGCTGCTGATAACCCAGTTAGGATCGTGGGCACAGTTGTTGCTGCACCCCTGCTGCCTTTTATCCTCAGGGCTCTGATTTCTGAAGCTGGGTCTTCTGGTCACCTCATATCTTTCTATGGGAAGAAGGAAACCAGTCATTTGGGGGTGTTCTTTGCTTCGCAGATAAGAACGAGGTAACACCTGAGAAAATAGGAAGGGTATTGGGGGCATTACTGGAGTGATCTGATGCTTATGCAGATATATCAATATCTGAAATAGAAAGAGATTTCTTGAGACTCTGAAGGGGGTGCAGTGTCTTCTCTCTCCCATTGGATACCTCCTAGCTTGCCGTATGATGAGGCAGTGAATCCTCCCTTCTGTACCTTGTGCTTTGCCCAAGCAACACTACCAGAGTAAGCAGGGTGCTGAAGTTTGTGGCTATGTTGAATTTATAAACATACATTTTTCATCCTTTTCCAGTCCTCTCCAGATACTCAAAGATGAATTGGCAGATTGAGCCCTCAGTTGTGTGACAGGACATTTGTTTCCAGTCCTGGCAATGGGAGGCCACTCTTCACCTCACTCAGTCTCAGTGTCCCCACATAGGTGGAAGGAGGTGAATTAGAACCAGAAGGCACAAGCCGTTGGCCTAATGACCAAAGCTAGCCCTCAGTCAAGTTTGACCTGTCTAATGCCAAAAAAGTCAAATTCATTGTCAACATTCAAAATTCCAAATATGTTTCAGAAAACAAAATTCCTGCCTTCCGTTAGTAATGGGAGAAATCTGGCCACTGTAGGTTCACATTTCTACACACAGCTGGAATTCCATATTTTTGATGAGTCTCCTTGTTTGAATTTGTTTTACTCATTTGTATTACCAGCCTAGCCCTTATAAACATTCAGTTTCTGCCTCTGGGGTAAGAGATCTTGAAGTTTCCTTCTGAATTTGTCAGTACCTGGTTAAGAGACATCAGGTACTTCTTCATCCCTATTTGCTGTTGGTTCTCATTTTATAGATGCAAAAGTTAAGGGTACACAAAGTCAAGACTGTGTCCATGGTCTGAAGGGAGTAATAAGACCATGTGGCTTCTGACTCCAGTTGGTGGTTCCCTCTAGGAGTTTATTTTTCATTTTATACACAAAGCCTCTTGATCTTGTGTGTATCTACATCAAACAGAAGATCCGGATGTACAGAAATGAAAGCAAATGACCTTTAGAAATCACTAACAGTGCGCTCCAGTTACCACTGAGCAAAGCACTCCAGAACTGAAACTGCTAACTCAAACTGATTTCGAATATGAGAAAACTCTCAACCACTTTGGGTGCTTAGCAGAAAAGAGAAAATCCTTACATTTTGAGCATTTGGTCATTTTTGCAGTGTTTTGCTACTGATTTTGAAAGTATGAGGAAGGAACTTTTATTAAAGTGGTCAGCATGGAGCAGCTGTGGTTCTTGAGTTTGTGAACTGCATGAGAATCTCAACTCTGCTTGTGATGTACAGATGGGAACTGAACGCCCTTGGATGTCTTATGTGTGTGTCAGGTGCGTGGTGCAGTGGCTGATATTCAGACCCAGCTCTGTATATACCCAGCTTGCTCATTCCTTTCTAGACATTTGCTCAGTGGGTGATACTATCCCCATTTACATTTGTAGAGTTGAGTGTCAGTGTGAGTAAGACATTTACTTCAGTTTACACAGCTAAGAAACATTAGGGTTCTGCATTTCAAACCGTAGAATTTTTTTTTACTGCATCCCAATTGTTCCTGCTCATTTGTGCCCTATGTCATGTTCTTTCCTAAATTCTGAGTCTCAGTGTGTCTTTTACAAAATCAAAGGAGTGGACCAGATGAACTTATTGTTCCTTCACTCAACCTTGAGATTCTATGATTTAACTAATGTTTGAAGAGGAAAAGGTAGCATTAAAAATAAAATCTTAAACCTAAACTTATCTCACTTTTGCTTAGAAGGAATCAGATAATTAAAATAATTTGTGTGAGTACAAAGAAAATAGTTGTTTGTCTTTTACGTTTTATTTCATTTCCTCTCTTTGAAAGTTCCCGTGTATAGGACAGTTAGTTCTGAAAAAAAAAATCCTCTACCTTTTCCATGGTCCCAGTTTAGAGTCAGAAAATAGTTCTGACAAATCATTATTGATGAGGATAAGCCCAGGGTTACAGGAACAAAAAGCCCAGCTCCTTATATTAGCATGCAGCCAGCAGGAGACAAAAGGGAGTGATATAAAAGGGAGCTTGAACACATCCTTTGATTTTTAAAATTAGTCACAAGATCTGCTTCCTTTTTTTCCCCTGGGGAGATTATTACAGGGGTAGCAATGAATAGTGCTCAGTAACTTCGCAATCTTTCTCTCTCTCTCTCTCTCTCTCTACCTCTCTCTTTCTTTTTTCCTTTACTTTGGTGGTAAAAATTGTTATTTTTAACATTGGCAGTTGGACTCAGTTTAGATGACCCCAGTGTTGAGAGAATCTTCCAAAACATCTTAGGAACCCAATTAAATATACTCTTATTTACTCCATCAGACCTGGTCAAGTGTTGCCATTGGGCAGCCAAATCATAGAGATTCAGAATAGCTTGTTTGATCTGGTGCTTATTGACCTTGATGCCTACAATGGTCTTGTGAACATGAGTCTGTTGCTGTCTCTGATTTTATTCATGGCTGACTCTATTTCAGAGAATTGATGATGGAATAGTGGTCAGAGTCATTTCTCCTAGTGGTGCTCTTCTTAGATCATGTGCACTGCCTTGAGACTCACAGAATCCTACTGTTTGACTATAGGTGTTACAACCTTCATGATTTTTGTGTTGGCTTCCATCTTGTGAGGCCTTAAGGTTTCCTTCTATATTTTCAGCACCATCTTTGTGAAAAAGTCCTTTTTATTTTTTAAAAAAATAACCTTTTCCCTCTATAAGAATAAATAAAGATAGTATTATTTGTGGTATAAAATACTAGAAGTTATTTAGAAAAAATTGTAAGCACATTACCAGATATTATTATTTATATATCTCCTTCCAAGTGATATTAGCACTTTTCTTATAATGCATACACACACACACACATACACACACACACATGTCCTGCTGAATATACAGTTTTGTACTCAGAGTTTTTATTTATTTTTTATGGGTGAGCATTTCTCTCATGCCACTGTATATTTTTTAAAAATGACTTTGATGGTTGTACCCTTCACACTTAGATCTGCAGCAATGAGTTGCAGATCCCACATTTAGCTTGTTTGCAGTGTTTTGCCATCATAGATGATGCAGCCATGAGTATTTATGTACATTTATCTTGACTCAGTGTCTGACTATTTGAGCTGCCACATAGTTACCAAGATTTAAAATGTGGGACAAAGTGTCTCCATTAGTCAGTTTTCCTGTTGCTGGACACAGTACCTGACACAACTTAAAAGAGAGGTTTAATTTGGCTTAACTTGAAGGGAATTCAGTCCATGTTCAACTGGCTCCAAAGAAAAAGCATTATGGCATGGTGGAGCAAAGCTGCTAAATTCATGACCACCAGGAAAGAGCAGGGGAATAGTGTGAGAGATGAGAGATGATGTGGCAAAGGGTCAAATGTAACACCCAGGGTCACACCTTCAGAAGTATGCTCCACTGATCCCTGGGCAGATCCCAAAGGCAACCAAGCTGATACTCCACCCTAACTGTCAAAATGTCCCATTTTCTCAGACCCAAATCTTGACAGTTTACATGTCTTAGTTCTCTCCTTTATTATGTTCTGCCCTTTGGAGAAATCCCAAAGCAATTTGGCAAGTGCTTACAGCCTTGCTTGGTAGGGTCTCTTTCGAGGCATCTAGACTGTTTCCTGAAACGTTCTCATGTCTCCTTTGCAATCTTACCAGTTTGCCTTGTCTCTATCTATTGTCTACTTTCCCTATGCTTTTTCCTCCTTGCCTTAGCTCAGTGCTTCCAAACCTGCATGTATTTAAAAACTACCTTCTACATACCAGCTGTACCATTGTCTCACTTACTTAGCTGCTACTTAATTTAACTTAGCAACGATAACTGTGAGAATGTATGGATTTGATGCTCTGAGTATGTGTGTATTAGTATGTGTGTGTGAACAATTGTCTTTCTAATTCACATGAAAATAAACTCATAGATATTGAAATAAAAACCAAGATTTTTCTTCACCACCAAAATTATCTCCCATGGTGATACATACTTCTCATTTTTGAAAAATCTACATTAGCCACATCTTTCTAGTATATTATCTCTTTCTTTCTGATAGACTGACTACTATTATCTCTTCAGTCTTTAGAGGGATTCCTGACCCTAGGTCTGAGTTAGGATGCTTCTTTGGATCTTTTGGCACCCTGTGTTTTTATCACCTTGGCTCTCAGCATGTAGAATTGTAATGGTCTATTTGCTTACTGTCTAAAGAAGTGTTTGTTGAGTGCCTCTGTGTGCCAAGGTTCTTGTTAGAATGTAATGATGGTAGAAGGATGGTTACTGCCTTGGAGGAGCACATGGCCCAGTGGTGTTCTTGCTTAGGTGTTGGACCCAAAGAAAAGCTTCTGGGCTGGCCAGGGGCAAGGGAAGACTGATGGTTGTGTCAGAGAAAGTTATAAATGGATACAGGCCTGAGCTGAGTTCTAAAGAGGAGTAAGTTAGGACATATCTATTTAATATGAAAGAAGGGAGTAAAGGAGAAATAGGAACAAAAAAATCACAGGAGACATGTAGAAAATAAGCAGCAAAGTGCATGTATAAACCCAACCACATCAACTATTACATTAAACATTCTAGTTAGAATGAAGAAATTGTAAGACAAAAACAACACAGAATCCCACTACATGATATCTATGAAAGAACTCCCTTTGGACTCAAAACACAAATAGGTTGAAAGTAAAAACAATGCTAAGATATACTATCAAGCCATTACTATAAGAGAATTACAGTGATTATACTAATATCAGACAAAATAGACTTTAAACTAAGAAAACACCTAAGTTAATGTATGTTGGGGCTTAAAACAGAAGTTATAACATATGTCAATTTGAAATTTTATAAGGAGAGAAGAAAGAAAATGGAAGTGACATTAGAAAGGAGGTCCACTGTCTGAGACTTTTCCTGCATGGATGGAAGACCTACATCTACAGATGTGGAAAGTCTGGTGAATCTCATGCAGGATAAAAATAAAATAAAAAAACACATGTAGGCAAAGGTTGATAAAACTGGAGAATGCTAGGGATGGGAACTTAAGTCAGCAGTAGAATTCTTGCCTAGCATGTGGGTGGTCCTAGATTTAATCTCCAGTTCCTCAATCAACAACAACCACAACCACAACAACCACAACTGCAGAATACTAAAGACAAATAGAAGATTATAAAGGCCCAGAGAAAAATACGCAATTCACAAAAGAATAACACATATTCCAAAATCTGATTTCTCAGTAGCAACAATGGAATGTAAGAAACAGTAGAATAGTACCTTCAAAGTGAAAGGGAAAAATAACTGACAATTGAGATTGAGATTTCATTATTCAAGGAAAAAACGTCTTTCAGGAATGAAGGCCAAAGAAAGAAGGGCATTTAAAAAAAAGAAAGAAAGAAAGAAAGAAGGGTATTTTTAGATAGATAAAACTGAGAAACGGATTACCAACTAATCCCCAGGGAACTGATGAGAAAGGCTATCATTTAAGGAGTAGTAAAGTAAACCCGGATGGGAGATTTGGGATGTAAGGAGAAATGGTGACCAGGGAAGTGTTAAATATATGAGTAAATAAAAACTAACCTTAATTATACAGGAAGGAAGGCCGGGCATGGTGGCACATGCCTATAATCTCAGCACTTGCGAGGCTGAGGCAGGAGGATCACTGTGAGTTCAAGGCCAGCATCGGCTACAAAGTGAGTTCAAAGTCAGCCTGATTGTATAGTAAAACCCTGACTCAAAAAGACAAAACAGAACAACAAAACAAAGCAAAACAGGAAAGACAGAATAGCATCTTGTGGTGTTTTAAAAAATAAAATTAAAATACAAAAGCATATAGAATATAAGTACTGGGAAAAACTAAATAAATAAAAATGTTCCAAGGTCTTAAATTCTGAAATGCTAAGTGTGCAAAGTAAATACGTTTGAGTTTCCAGGATGGTCGCTAAAAAAAGAGTAACAGGGGTATAACCTCTGTGCCAGTACTTGGAAATATGCAAAGTGATAAAATATATAAATTGCTATGGTTTGTATCGAGATGTCTTCCAAAAGCCTCATACAGTCATATAGGGCGGGCTTTTCAGAGGTGACTGAATCTAGAGTTTGTGATTGATTCATGGTCCAATGCTGAGATTGCAGGTACTAGTGTTACAGGCAACTGAGTTAGATAGGAATATTATAGGCAGTCACATAGGACTAGGCCCTTGAAGGAGCCAGTGCAGAAGACCAGATACCTTGCAACTGTGGGAGAGAAAGTCACTTCCCACTGTGGGCTAGACCTCAAAACAAAAGATCAAACAAATATGCCCACATCCTAAGGATAAACATCAGGGATTGATATTCTAAGGGTCACTATCACCCTGAGGAAGCCAGGAGTCTCTAATGCGCTAATTGAACTCCCTACAGATATAGCCCTTGCTCTATATTCACGCCTGCTTGCTACCTGACTTGTTTCCCCATTTGTCCCTGATTTAATCAATTTTACCTGAACTATTATATCTGTAATCTTGTTGGTTGACCATAGTTCTGTCCCATGTCATGTCCACCTTGTGAGTTCCCAATTTTTCCCCACCATGGACTTGCAACTTGTGGTTTTGCTGCACCTTGTGGTTTTGCTCTATAAAAGTCCCTAGAAAACAGTCTTTGGCAGCCCACTTGGGACCCTTTCTGTCTTGCTCTTGGACAGGAGCTTTTTTTAATCTTAATAAATATATTCTGCTCTTAACCTCCATTGTTCCCAAAATTCATTCTTTGATTTTAGAGAACACGAGCTCGTACCAGACATTTAGTAGGTTGGGAGTTTCTCTCCCCTTTATCACTAGGATTAAGAGTGTGAGTGCTACCCCTGCCCTAGGATGGGTAGTCTGCATACAACATAAGGGAGGAAAGAGGCTTGTCCTCTCTTCCCTTTTGCTCTTTCTGGCTTGTTGCTTTCGCTGTCTTCTGCCCCGCCATGAATTTCTCTACAAACTGTGAGCTAAATAAATCTTTCCTCATTTAACATTGGGTGTTGGGTGTCTTGTCTCAGCAGTAAGAAAAGTAGCTAAGACATAAATTCAAAATTTTCAAAATAATCTAAGAGAAACCAAGAGAAATGCATAAAATGCAGGATAAAGAACACAAGTTATGATAATTCAAAAGAACCAAGTAGATCAGCAAGTTCAGTAGAAGTAAATGGATAAGTTGCCCCTGCTAAAGGACAAAAACTTTCATGTTTGATGAAAGATTATCAATATGGTATGCAAGAGACCCTCAAACATAAGGATATGGAGGGAATGAAAAAAGTGCCCTAAATTGTATTACTGGATAATTCTAAACAAAGTTGATACCACTGTTTTAGTATTGGGTAAAAATGAATACATAGGACAAATCAGAAGGGAAAAGCTTTAAAAAAATTCATTTATATTAGCAATAAAGATTAATGAATTTTATTTTAGCACATTGGTGAGTGCATATAACCTATTTTGATTATTTTCATTCTCATTCTCCCTGTCTCTTCCCCCTTTCCCTGCCTCCTTCCCCATCTCTGACAGTCTGTGAGACAAAATCTAGCTAGAGATGATGAGGTTTGTGAACAGGCTGTGCACAATGAAATAAATTTCCATTCTTAGGGAGATAAACCAATTAAACTTTAACACATCCAATTATATAGCCTCAACATATTCAAAACCAAGATCGACAGAATAGAAATAGATATTCCAGCATCACAGGAGATTTTTAACACTTTTCTCTCAATAAGTGATAATATAAATAACAAACTAATCAGTAGGTCAAGGAAGATTTGGATAGCATAATCATTAATCTTGAGCTAAAAGAGACATTAAAAGTATTTTAACCAATTGCAGAAATTATCAATTTTTCAGTCACACAAGGAACACCTCTGAAACTGACATATATTGGATCACAAAACAAGACGCTGAGGGAAGAGAAAGAGAATTGAAAAAAAAAGCATCCTGTGTTGTATACACGTTCCCACTCCCCAAGATGATTGTAAACTGCATGTACTAAAAAATGAAATAAGGCCAGATTTTCTGACTTCAAAGAGATTGACTAGAGATTGTTAACAAAAAATTAACCACCCCCAATATGTGTGGAAAATAAACCTCTGATTCGAATAAAACCATGGGTCAAAGGAAATTATTTAAGGAGAAATGAGATAAAAGTATTTCACTTGAAAACATGTGGGGTGCATCAGAATGGTTACTTAGAAGTCAGTTAGAGGATTAAATTTTGTATTAGGAAAAAAAAAAGGCCAAAACTTAGCTGACACCCCAGTTTAAGAACTTAGAAGAAAGAACAGCAGAATAAGCTAGAGAAGCAAAAGGATGAAATAATAGTTATAGAAACATAAATTAATGATGTAGAAAATAAATAAAAAATACCAAGTATCAACAAATTCAAAAGCTGAACCTTTGAAGAGTCACAATGGGGACAAACCTGTGGTGCTAATTTAAAAGGAAAAAGATTAAAAATACTTGCTAAAAGATATATTGTAATGAAAAATGTAACTGATATTAAAAGACATTCTAAACAGCTTTTACCAATAAATCTGAAAGCCTATATCTGATAAATTTATTATTTTTACTAAAAATTTATTAAGAAATAGCCCGTTAGTAGTGTAATATGAGGGTGACAGTGAGTTCAGTCTGCCCCAGTAGGGGGAAATTTGTACTGACACTGCTCAGAACTGCCAGAACATAGTGGTCATAAACAGCAGACAGAGCTAAGCCTGATGGCACAGGTCGGTAATCTCGGCACTCTGGGAGGCTGAAATAAGGAGGATCCTAAATTCAAACCCAGAATAGGCAACTTTGAGACTTTGCAAAATAAACATTAAAAGGAGCTAGGGATGTAGTTTAATACTGCAAAACAAACAAATCAAAACAGCAAGTAGACATTTTGTCAAATTTACTTGGGTTTGAAATTCTCTGTAGGTAACATACCCCTTATTAACTTGCAAATGGAGGGAGAGGTGCTCCCCACCTCACTTCTTGGGACTTTGAAGCAAAGAAAATACATGAGTGCCAGCTACTTGCAGCAATGAACTATGCTTCTTTGCGGGAGTCTCTTCATTTTGGGTCTTCCGTTTTCTCACAGGCAATACCAAGAAGTTTTTTCTTACCTGAGTATTCGATGTTTTAAGCATCACAATGTGTTCCCTCTGTGAAATGGGAGTAACGTCCTCTAACTCCCCTTCAGTAGGGTCCAAGTTAACTTTTAAAAAAATGCCTTTCTGAAAGCAAACAAAGCAGTTCAAAGATGGCCCTCCCCACCTAACAAACAAACAAAAGCTCTGATTTATAGCATTTGCCAGTACCTGCGGTGTAAGCACTCCCGGTAGTGGCCCCTTTCAAGCTGCCAACAGGCATGGCTGCCTAGGGCACTGGGACGGGACCGGCAGTCAGCACAGTCAGCTTCCTGAGCTGGTGTGAGCCAGCGCGAGCGCACCAGGGCTGCCTCTCCATGGACTGGTCCAGAAACAGCATGGTGGCCTGTGGCTCTCCCCTGCAGTAACATAGGAGAGATAAACGATTTTGAACCCATAAATCGGATACAATTAGGTTTGAATTTTGACTCTGCCTCTGTTTGTAATCCTGGTTGAGCCACTTTATTCTCTAAGCTCTAGCTTCTGTGTGAAAATGGGATATTAATACTACTTTCATCACAAAGTCCATTCATGCATTCACTCATTCATTCAACAAGCAAGCAAGATGATGTGGCAAGCAGGCACAGTTCTGGGAGCACTGGGAGGATTATGTTGAAAGCTTAGCTAAATATCAGGTGTCTTAGACTGTCACTCCTAAGAGATTTCCCCTGTATTAGATGGTCGACTTTTTCCCCTTTTCTTCCTTCTTCCACATCCTCATCTACTTCCTCTCTTCTGCCACTTTCCCCTCCTTTTCCTCATCTTCTTTTTTCTTGTACTGGGGATGGAACCCAGGGGTTTTGTACTGAGATATATCCCCAGTCCTTATTTATTTTTAATTTTGAGACAGAGTCTTGGCTGAGTTCTTAGTTGTCCAGACTGGGCTCAAACTTGTGCTCTTACCTTAGCCTCCTACAGTGCTGGAATTACAGACATGAGCTACCACAGCTGGCTCATGTTTTTTTTCTCCTTGTGTTGCAATATTTCTATCATGACGTCTTGTATTCCACTGCATGGTCAGTACCTGACACTCCTGGGTGACTTCACAGTCAGAATTTCCATGATATTTCTCCCTTAAATGAACCCACTCCAATTATTTCTTCTCCTGGGTTTGTCTCTTTTCTCAGAGAATGGAGCCACCAATTCCCCAAGTGGTAGAGATTCATCCTGAAAACCATCTGTGGTAAAGTGTCTCTTTCAATAGGAAAAGTAGCTCCTCCCAGGGCTTTGCTTACATGGCCATGATAGATGAGGTCCAACTACAATTTCAAGTTTATCTCATAGAGTTCTTGTTGCAATCAATAATTGTTGAATGAAATGAGTAAACTAATAGTGAGAATTTCATGCATCCTAATGGGATTTGAGGAAAGCTATTTTGGGGTGTAGAAAGAGCTATTGAT
Organism: Cuniculus paca; assembly: GCA_004365215.1. Classification (NCBI taxonomy): domain Eukaryota; kingdom Metazoa; phylum Chordata; class Mammalia; order Rodentia; family Cuniculidae; genus Cuniculus; species Cuniculus paca. The sequence goes on along the minus strand of RJWT010022565.1, from coordinate 4,960 downwards.
CTTTCTGAGATCACATCTCAGACAACTATACATTTTGTCATTGCTAAATTGAGATCTGGGACTTAATGAGATTGGCTCAAAATTGATTGATTGATTGATTGATTCATTCATTCATTCATTCATTCACTCTTTCATCTGGCATATACATTTTGAATGCTACTAATGTGCTAGACACTTTTCTGGGTCCTGAGAATACTGAGAATAGGAGACTAAAACTCCAAGGATCTTATTATCTAGTTGGGGGAAGACTTGAAAAACATGTAATTAAATGTGTGCTCTGATGAATGGTTATCAGAGATGTTCTATGTGCCTAGAGAAGACAGTGATAGTTTCTGCCTCTGAGAAGTAAGGCAATTCTGATGGAAGCAGCAAAATTTGTTTGGGGCTATGTAATGAGAAGAGTTTGCTGGTTGAAGAAAGGAGTGAGGTTGGGGGAGGAAAATAAAATTCTAATGGGATGGTGGCCTGTGTGGGATGTGGAGATGGGATTAGTGCCTTGGGTATTGGGTTCCTCTGTCAGGATGGGGCAGCATGGTTGGTTGGAACCAATTCAGGGGTTCTCAGAGCCAAGGAAAATAAGGAATTGTCCAAAAGGGGCAGTCCTGGGTCCTTCCACACCTCAGGACTTGCAATCATCCGGTGGCAGTTGGTTATCACTATGGGGCACCAGAATAATTCAGATGTACTGCCAAGCCTGCAGTTTGGTCAGCTAGGTTCAGTAACCATAGAACCATGGCCTCATAAAAAGTGATAGAAGCCCCACTGATGTCCTCGGTGTGGTTATTAGCAATACTGAGGTCCAGGGCTGCTTTTAAGGGTACTGAGACTGCCAGCTGGACTCTACACGTTGTCACAGATCCTGGATTTCTTGGAAAGGCAATGATTCCCTTTGCCTTGAGGTAAAGACTGCAATTGATCCTAGAAACCAGCATCCTCCCCAGCCTCATGGAGCCCCTAGATAATGACAAATCCCTTTCATTTGCTCCCCATTATTTCATTGTAAATGAGAAAGTAAAAAGGCGAGGCTGCAACTGAGCTAATTAAATCAGCCATTTCTAATCTGATTGATCTGGAAAGAGCTGTGGAGGGCAGGAAGGGAAAGGGGTTTCTGTTTTAGAGTAAGCCAAATCCGTTTCTGTCGCAAGTGGGGACTGGGGAGAGAGAAACAGCTGGAATGGGGGGATGTGTCTTAACCCAATCCAGAGTGCCTGGGCCTGGGAGGGGGGCCCCAGCCCTCTTGTGAGGCTGTGAGGAACTCTAGGCAGAAGCTTTTGGTTTTCTTCTCAGGACAAAGACCAGAGAAAAATGGCATGGGAGTAAGCCTCTTGGTCTGTGTTGCTGGGGATAAGCACCAAAGGTGGCAAAAATAAATAAATGAAAAACTAAACAAAAATTTCTAAAAGGTGTTTTCAGGGAGCCAACTGGTGTGCTTTTTGTGGGCCAACTAAGCAGCACTGGCCAGTGTTGAGTTTCAGAGTCTTTTTTCTGTCCTTTCTGTGGGTCGTTTTTATCTGTGATATGGACCAGCGTGACTCCTGCCAGCTGTGGCTTCTAGTGGTGTCACCACAATGCTGGCAGTTCTTTGAAGGTATCAGGGAGTCACATTTTCTTGATTTTATTATGCTGCACCCCAGCCTCCTCCTCCAGTTTCAGAAAGGGCAGTCTCTGCACCATTCGCCTTAGGTGAACCTGGAGATTTTGTGGAGAGTGAGCCTCACTGCCTTCTGCCATTCTGGAGAAGGCTGGAGCTTTTGGAGGCTGGAGCTCAAGAATCCAGACTGGATGGGTGATTCCTGAGAGCCCCAGGGCATTAGCTCTGCTGGCTGTCTTCTCTCTGAGTGGGAACACCTATTCATCTCTCTTCGCAGCTCCCACAGGGCTCCCTGTGGCTTTAGGTTTAGAAATGGTCAGAAGCATTTTTTATTTGATTTGAGCTTGTTGTAAACTTCTGCAGGAAGAAGACAATGAATTGTAGTGTCCCTCTCAAAAACACACAGATTTGATAGTGGCTGGCGAACAAACATCTAGAGATAGAAAAAGAATTTATTTTGAACGGGGTAAGTTTGAGTTCACTTGTGCCCAAAATGAATAACAGTAAGTAGAATTTATGAGCTATCATTATCTCTTACCTTAGGGATATTTTATGACTTTCCAAAGTAAGCTGAAATGGATCTTACAAACTTTGACAACCTTCCAAAGATTGAGATTCATATTCTGCGTGGAAAAAGATAGGTTCTGTAAATAAATAATTTGGCTGCAAAAAAAGTCTTTCTGGTGATGAACCCAGGCACATCTGACCCCAAGCCTTCCAGGTCGTCTCATGCCCACCCAGATGCTGATCTCATGACCCCTGAAGATCCCAAAGGGAACAGTGGTAGACACAACTTCCCAGGCAGGTGCTGGGCATGCACTGGTGCCCCTTAGATGAGTGGCCGTTGGCTGCTCCAGGGTGAGAGAGAAGCACAGGACAAGGTCTGTCTGTGGCTTTGGACACGGCACAGGGCAGCAGCTCAGAGAGATGGTATTTGTTCCCTGTCTGCCCTGGACCTGGAGCAGGTTTTGCAGATGCAGCCAGTCCATGATAGAGTGGTTACCATGAATTCTGATATATGCTGTGAGTTAGGTTGGAACTCAGAGTCTTTGTACCCCAAAAGTACTGCAGACTTTAAAGAAAGAAAAGACAAGATAAAGCTTCTGCATGTCTTCATGGGTGTAGGTGGACATGGAAAAGCGCATGTTTCCAGCCTCCCGTGCCACCCTGCAGGTGAATCTTTACCTAAACTGAACTGTAGGGCCAGGACCAGAGGCAGGTGAGGTGCCAGGAGTGCCCAGTTGAAGGGGGCCCATCACTAGGGGTTATGTGCCTTGGGCCTCTCCTCCTCTGGGATTATCAGGGATGTCAGAAAGAGAGTTAAGGCTGGACAACCTGCAGGTTGAAATTCTGTAATTTTACAAATCTTTGTTTAGTTTTTCCTCATTTCTCACTGTGCTGCTTCTTTTTTCAATGCTAATTAATATTTCAGGAAACCTTGGTGTTTGAAGCTTAATTTTGTGATTTTGACTATTTGTGTCTCTGAAGAGCCACTGCGTATGGTAATCTGAAATTTGGTGCAGGCGGAGTTTGAGTGTCAAGGGCTCCTAGTGCTGCTTGCAGGGGTGCGGAGTGGGGATGGAGCCGTGGGCGTCCCCTCCCTGCTTCCCTTGGTGGTGGCGTCCAAGCATGATCATGGACAGCTGCAGCCACTTTGCCAGCGTGTGTTCTGGGTCAGACACTGTTACACTCTGCATGCATTTTCTCATTTATTCCTCACAAAATCCTGGCACAAGCACAAGTGTCTCATTTTGCAGAGAGATGGAAGTGCAGAGGTGTCAGGTAACTTTCTGTGGTGTCACAGCCAGAAAGTGGCAGCCCAGGATCCCAGCCTGGCTGTGTTTCCCTCCAAACCCTGCATTCCCTGTCCTTTCTTTTCAGACTCTGAAAGGTTCATGGTTAAGGCACCCATCATTAGAATGCTCTAGAAGTCTTCTGTGCAGTAAATATTGAGCACTTACGCACTGTTCTATGACTGTACTATTAGAGCAGCAAATGGAGAGGGATAAACAGTCTGTCCTCACTAAGCTTCCAGTTGTGGGTGGAGATGGGCAACAAGCAGCATAAGCAGCAGACACATTTGATGTTGGGTGGTAAAAAAAGCTGCAGAAGAAAGTAAAGCAGCAAAGGGGTAGTGAGGACAGACAGAGTTGGTTGGGGAAGTGATTTGGTTTTAAATGAGCGAGCAATGCCTTTCCTCTGAAATAAAGGAAGTGCCACGTGTGAAAAGGATCAGAGGTGAAGGAATGCCCCATACACTGAGCAGAAGGTTGGAAAGAGAATGGTCATGCCTGAACTCTGATGTGCATGGTGACTTCAGTGTTCAAGGATAGCCAGGAGGCCAGGGTGGCTGCAGTGTGGGACTGAAGGATGGAGTCAGGAAGGGAGACCAGAGAGGCCACAGGGACAAGCCACCTGAGGCCAGGCTGCTGTTCTGCTGACACCCTGGGAACCCTTCAGCAGACAAGGGTGAGCTCTGTTCTGTGACTTGAAGGAATCACTTTGGTATGAGGAGAACAGAGTGACAAGGATTGGGAGAAATGGGGAGTCTTAGGGGATGCTGCTGCAGTCATCCCTACGAGGGGATGGTGACAGAATTGGGAGGCTGAGTTGGGCTAAGTAGTGGTCAGGCTGTGCGTGTGTGTGAGTGGCAGGGCCAGCAGAACCCATTAGATGTATGTGGGCATGTTGAGTTTCTTCAGTGACAAAACTTATTTAGATAGTTTTCTGAATGTCCTTTGTGCTATCCTAAAAGGATCACTAGAAGTCTGATGTTTTAAATATTTTGACTTCATGTTACTACATGTTATGGTTTAATTCTAGAATGTTTCTCAGAAGTCTCATATATTTGGAGGCTGGATTTTGAAAAGTAACAGGATCATGGGAGAGCTATACTCATTAGTGGATTATTTCGTTGATGAGTTTCTGGCTTAAATATACTGTATGAAGGTAAGGCCTGTTTAGAGATTGGTCACTGTGAACTTGATCTGGAAGGGTGTTGCCTTGTCCCACTTTTGCCCTTCTTGCTCTCTGCTTCCTGGCCACCTTGAGTTGATCAGCTTTCCTACTCACTCCATTCCACCAGCAAACCATGAACTGAACCTTCTAACAACGTGAGCCAAAATAAACTTCATTTCCTTGAAGTAGTGGTGTTGGGTATTTTGTTCCTAATATTAACTGGAAAAATTACTGATACACTGCATTTGGAGGAAGAAACAGTTCACCATCACAAATGTGGGAACTAGTGAAGGTCTTGTCATCACCGCCAATGTCTATTACCTGGTCCTAGGCTTGGGTCAGGGGTAAGGACCAAGAAGAAGCTGGGGGACCTAAGAGACAGAAGTGGCAGCTCATCTCTGAAAAGGGTAG
>RJWT010022564.1:0-17127 GCA_004365215.1 Cuniculus paca | reverse complement strand
CCACTTGCAACCGAGTGTCACCAGCTCTCGATTTGAACTCTGACAGTGGGAACCAGTAATCGGATGCTGGTGCAGCTGGGTCAGGGTCTTGCCCCCCCCAACCCAGGATGGCAGGACAGGTTGCCAAAGGGAAGCAAATTGCTTCCTGTAAATGTTTGCTGCCCTGGATGAAGTAGCTGGATTGTGTTTTAACTGCTGCTGCACTTGAAATTAGAGTGATAATAAGCTGCCGTTGAAGCAATTAGCCTGCAGTTGGTGACTACTGAATTCGTTCATGTGTGGGGCTGAATGGTTATGCCCAGGTATTTGAATCTTAACTGCGGTTTATTAGTTGTCAAAACGTATTTGCATCTTAGATGCTTACTTCCCTTGCTCAGAAGTGATGCTGCTATGAACCAGACATTGTCAGATGGCTAATTTATATAGTCTTGTGTACAAGACAGACACTGTATTTTGTATGTATTAAAACCTCACACAGAGACCGGGTTGTAGATGGCCAATTTGAGATTCTGAAGAATTATGGTCCCTGTAATGAATGGATATGATTATAATTTCTCTGTTAGAGTGTTTTCTTTGGTAATATGTCTGCTGAAAATTTCAGATTTATGTAAGTGTGTTGTCTTTGCTTGAATGAGGAAATTATACTTAAAGAAACAGTATTTGAGTCCAAGAAAATGCTAAAGAAAATGAAATTCAGTGGGCACCGGTAGTTGGCTGTGCATTTGTGAACCTCATGGTGGCTTGCCAAAAGTGCTCTCAACACATGGATGGCTAGAGAAGGAAATACAAGACTTAAATGTGTAAGAAACTCAAAATGCCTTTTAATCTGAAATAGTTTTTGAGCTGATCCAATGTCTTGAGTTTGGGGATTATACACAGAATTTAAATAAACATCAGATTTTAAATTTCCAAGATCTTTATATAAACTTTACTTTTCGGGAACATCCTTATGTCTAGCCTCAAATGCCTTATTTGATGGCATTGAAACCATTCACAGAGATTGTGTGAGAAATCTTGGAACAAAAGCTTACCAAACTACACATCCGTTGTTTCCCTGTTAATCAAATCGCATTGTCCCTGATCCTCCCCACCACTCCTCCGCCCCTCCACCACAGAGACCAAAGAGCCAAGAACCACTTCTGTGCAAACAATGTGTGCACTGGTAAAATTCCTTGAAAAGATAAGTCCTCCAGCTTATCTACCAAGAGACTCGTAGACTGTCCAGTTCAGATCTACACTAGCATAAGCAGAACTTGAGGACGGAGATAGACTTTTACCTGCAAGTCAGGAATGGAGGGGCAAATTTCTGTATGTATTGTTTTAGTTGTTCTTAGGCTCGGTGAGTAGAGTGCAGTAGCCATGCAATGCCAGCTGTCCCAGTCATGTACATGAGCACATGTGTTGCTGAAGAAAGAAATGGTGTGAATGTGTCTGACCATTTGGAGGGGTGCTGTCTAAAAGTTTGTGTTGAGGTGAAGATGGGTCATGAGAAGGATGTGCACACCCGCCTGTAGGCATGTGGGTCCTCCCAGCATGCCCTCCTCTACCCTTCTGGTGGGTTACCTGTCAGTGCAGTGCTGGCAGCAGCATGAGCAGACCGCTATGTCCAGGGGAGGATGTCTGCATCAGACATGGGGGTCCCAGCCCTGTGAACTTCCCAAATAACCTTGCTGATTTTATAAAGCAAACATTGTGCCTGACACTCACTTATCCATATAAAAAATAGAATATTTTGATATAAGGACTAAAATACAGCAATCACTTTCCTCTCTTAATTGACCCCAATCCTAGTGAAATCTTTATTTCCAAAGGCAAGTGAAAACTGCTAACTTTTCCTTGCATAAATTTAACATCTAGTCAACTAGTAATACTACTTTATAGTTACACAATGCTTGGCACAGTGCCAATAAAAATGCTATAGGGGCTGTTGATGTACTCTAATTTACAAGGTACTAGCAGCCAGAGCCACATTAAAGTAAAAACAAAAAAAGAATCAAATGGGGTGAATTTCATATTTATTTAATCCAACATATTTAAAATCTTATTCTGACAGAAATGAATATAAAAATTATTAATGAAATCTTGTTCTATTTTTTCCATGTGGATTCTTTGTACCCACACCGTGTGGTACATCCACAGTCCTCCTTGCTTCGGGCTCAGGGTGTGTCCAATGCTGGGTGTCCCAGTGGGGCTCATGTCTGGTGGTGGGGACGGCAGCTCTGTGTTGGACTTGGTGTCCCTTGGAGCTCTCATAGCCTCTAATACCCGCAGTTCCACAGTAGAGGGAAGGATGTCTCCAGGCAGTGCAAACTATATCCAAAGTCTCTCTTAGGGAGAGAAGAATCAGCCACCTGTGTTTCTGTTTGAACTTACATTGGCCAATTTAATAATTTTCCAGAATTTCTAAGAAGGTAAAGCTAGTTTGTCCTCGATAAATACTTAGAGAACTTCTTGAGCAAAAGGCAGTTTTCCCTGAATATAAATATTCACTGAACATCCACTAGGTGTTGAGTGGACTTCTAGGCACAATGCTCCAAAAAAATAAGAATATAAACGCTGAGTGAGCTTGCACTGTGTTAATGGAATTTATATTTGTACTTGGATTAGTGTTCACCAAGGATTTGTAATTTTAGAAAACCTGCTTTCCTCCTACCTCACTTTTTCTTTAATATTCACTGTTCTGTTTTCTTTTTTCTGGTTGATATATCTGTGTGATACATGACAATTGCATTCATCTTGGAGAATTGGTATGTGTACATATCGCATCTCCATCACTTTTACTTCCTCTGCCCCACTCCTTCTCCAGATCCCCTTCCCATCTCCACATGCTTGGCCTCTCTGTTTCCTACCAGCTCTCTAACCTCCTTAAGTGGCCCCAGCTCTTGAAGGGGGCTCCAGCCAGCTGGAGTTGAGGAAGCTGGGAGAAGCATAGGGACCTCTGTGCCAATTCTAGTTGGTTACTACTTTCAAGCTATTGTCAGCGTCAGTGAGCATCAGAAACAGGAACTGACTTAATGAGCAGCTTCCCTCCCTGTAGATGCCATGAGGAAGGGGACTCGAAAAGCTCCTGTCCTGTCATGATGAGGATATGTGTGTGCATGGGAGGAAAGGCATTTGAAATGTGGAAAAGCTTGTTTTCCCCTCTTCTTCCTACTTGGGCAGAATAAGCCTCACCCTACAGACTGGTACTTCTGACCTTTACCCCACCCTTGTTAAAGCTGACTCTTTAACAAGTGATTGTGCATACAGAAGTGCCAATAACCAGAGGAAGACAGTTTTCCTTCCATCTGAACTTTCATACTGTTCTGTGCCATGAACCAAGTCCTGCTTGACCATTTCCTGCTGTGTTGGGCATACAGAAGAGTCCAGAAAACATGGTACCTGCCCTAGGCTTGGGGAACGTAGTGGTGTCCTGTGGTGGGGGATGTGTGGACTGGATTCATGAAGCCACAGTAGCACTGGGTAAGACAGGAAAATCCCAGCTGTTAATCCTCTTAACGGTCAGTGTACTTGGGAAGATAGTGCTACTTAGTGGAAGGTGTCATTTCAAGAGGGGTTCCTAGGCAGTAAATGTGTCATCTTTGATCTTCAAGATGTTTGAACCCTAAAACACATTATGTTAGCTAAACTCACCTGCTTCCAAGGCTGGTACCTATGTCCCATGACTATGAAGTTATCAGCTTCCCTCCCAAGATCCACTTTTCCAAGATGCCTCTATTGTGGGAGGTTCTTTGGAGTTTATGTCTTGTTCTTGAATTGGCACAGTGGCCTAAAGCTACAAGTCTGTCATCTGTATTAAAAGAAGAAAAGAAAATCTTGCCTGCATGGAAGGTTATGGGAGATGAAGCTGTGAATAAGAGAGTATTTGGGGATTTTTGTGCATGTGTGGAATCTGATTCGGGAAGCATTTGGCTCTCCTTTGGATCATGCTCCTGCCTGGTGACAGGTGGCTTTGTGGAGCCTACACAAAATGTGTGCTCACTGCTGTGATGTACAAGATGTGTGAGACCCCAGCCATGCAGCCTTAGCAATGCATTTGTCATCTCTCATGTGTGTCAATGGAAGCATCTCTCTAGGGGGACACTCAGAGGATCACAGACTCCTTGTCTCGACAGTTACCATGTTCACAGACTTCAACATCAACCTCCTTTTCTCTGTCAACTGTAGATATACCGCTTTCAGTTTCCTAGAGTTTTTGTAGTAGCTTGACGTCCTCTTTTTGCTGATGCCTATGTATTTAATGTTTTTTCTGACCTGGTTGAAGTTTGAAACACAGTGGGTAACCTCGGTACTTGTTAATTCATACTGGGAGATGGAGTAGTACCAAAATCAGTGAGTACTGAATGAATTGTTTTGGTGGAAAAGGGTATCAAGTCATGAGGCCATCAAAATGGACAAGTTCTATCTTGCATGTGGAGTGCCAAACAAATTATGTATACCACGCAAAACTTTAGCATCAAAATCGATCAACTGCCAATTTCACTGACTTTCAAAGCAGTCAAGTACTGAGGTGTGACTGTAGATAAAATCAACCTGATGTCATTGTGCCAAAGACTTGGTGGACTTGGTATAGGGAAAGGTTGATGAGATCATGCAAATGTAAACTTTCACAACAGGCAGATATGCATCACACATGCACACACACACTCGCCTGCATGCACACATACTTATTCACCTATATGCACACTCATCTTACCCATTGATAGTTGAAAGGTGTGAGGCTGGAGGAGAAATTGAGTGCCTGGACCATTTCTTGAACCAGAACCAAGTTAGGAACAGGAGGCAAAGTGGGTGGAATTCAGCAGAAGTAGAGTATATTTCCTGACCAATCAATTCATGTCTGCTGGATCAATTCTGGCATAATCCTTCCTGCACACACTTGGCTCCCACACACACTGTGAGGCATCTGGGATGGGCAACTTGTGCCTGGCCCGGCTGTGCAGCGCACTTTGCCCTCTCATCACAAAACTCCTCAGAGCCGTGTCTGACCCCTTGATGTGAGCCCCACGTGACACTGGGGGATTGCACTTGCCCGGTCTGCACTTCATTGGACCACATCAGAACTGAGCTCCAACGTGTCCCTTCCTGTCAGCATGGACACCCCAGGACACAATCCCCTCCCCCAGGTGCTGTCATACAGAGCCCTGGGTCCCCTGTCACCCTGCTTAATTGTACCCCCTACCATCCCAGGCTGCTGGGCCCTATGCCCCACATCAGGTTCATGAGTGTTTCCTGGTCTGACAGGCACTTTTTCACCAAGGCAGGCAGTGGCAGCCTTTATGACTCTCCTGAATATGAACATGACATGGAAACCACAGGCTGGCGGACACATGGGCTTCTGTTGGTCCTCATACGCTCTTAGGGTAGGACCAGCAACCTTCCTATATTTATTCAGGAGGAAATGGAAGCCAGGAAGGGTGGGAGGGTGTCCTGACCCTGGCCCGCAGGTGAGAAATATGTGGGCACCTTTGTTTTGCACACTCTGTTTTCACTGCTATTCTGTGTCCCTGTCCTTCAGCTGAAGAGGGATTTGGGTCCTGGACTGCAAACAGAAATAAAGGGGCTGCTTCTTGATTAGGTGTTTACTCTCATGATCCAGAGACCAAAGTGGTCCCTTTGCTTCATTTTCATTAGAAACCAGAGATTTGGAGGAGGTTTTCATGACCTACTGCGAATCACACCAACGCTGTCTCTATCTGATCAATATTATTAATATTCAGAAGGAAGACACTGTTATTTCCTGGCATATGCATGTCCCTCAGTGTGCACAAGACCAGGGACACATTTTTAATGGATTCAAATAACAAACATAAATTGCACCTCTCTGTTACCTGAATATCTTACCTGTTTGGGGGTTTTATTGTCACCGACTGCCAAATAACAGGCATGCATCATTTTAATTGAACCTTAACCCTGACACTTTTATTGAAAAGAATGGATTTCACATTATTTTTTTGTGCACAAAGCCTGTGCTACATCGGTGAAGGCTTTCCCAGATACTGATGACTTTGCTTCCAAGCCCCAAAGAAAAATAAAAACACACTGTCTTGTGTCCTTGAGAGTCAGCAAAAGTTGAGCAACTAACTCTCCAAAGACCTATAATAAAAGTAGAATCCACTTGTGTACACATGGCCCATTCAAAATGGCATGATCCTGAGCCCAAGGTAAGTAACACAGGAGCTGAGGGTTCTATTTATGGCTGTGTCACCTTCTATGGAGCAAGTCCCCCTGTCCACAATCATGCTGTGCTTATGTCCTTGGAGGTTCCTAATTTATGGAGAGTAATTTTTCACCTCTTTTGCTTTTGTGTTTTGGACACAGGGTCTCACTGTGTTGCCCAAGCTGTCCTCAGACTACTGGGCTCCAGCCATCTCTTCCCACCTCAGCCTCCCAAGTAGCTGGGTGTGTTCTACCACCCCTGGCCTGATTAGCCTTAAAGTATCCCAGGAGGGTAGGAATCAGTTCAAAAATCTGGGCTTTGACACAGCCAAGATGCAGGTATAATTGTGATAAAACCGAACCAATCCTTTCAGAAACACAGTATAAAGATTTGAGATCTCTTCCCAACACCATTGGATCAATTTCTTTCTCTTATTGTCAGGGAAGACCTCATCTAGATCCAGAAAAGTTCATACTGGCAGTGTTTATATTTTCTACGGCTGTCTTAGTCCATCCTGTGCTGCAATAGCTGAAGACCTGAGGCTGAGCAATTTACAAAGCAGAGAGATTTATGTCTTAGAGCTCTGGAGATGTGCAAGTCCAAGGTTGAGGGGGCCAACATCTGGCAAGGCCCATTTTTCTGTGTTTCCGATGGTACAAGGCAGAAGGTCAAGAAAGGTGGGGAGACGACCCTTCCTGAGATAACGCATCTACTCCTGCAATCAGGACATTCATCGCCTCTTTCAGTTCCTCTCAACACTGACACCTTGGAGATTCCAACACATGGACTTTAAGGCACACATTTAAACCATAGCACTGGCATTCAGTTGTATTGTTAATTTTACACTGTCAGTGTAGAAAAACTTTGAGCATTTACAGGCCGTTGCTGTAAACATCATCATGGAATCTGTGTAGTTGCTTAGAAACATCCTTTTGTTTTTGCATGATGAGTTTTTAAAATAGGGAATTAGCTGTTTAGCATTAATTCGTATCTTTTCCCACAATATACAGTACATTAGATTCTCTCTTGACTTAGTATGAAAAAGAAATAAAAAAAGGGAAGTAATTGGCCTCTCTGGTCTGCATAAAGTATTGGGTCCTGGGGGACTTGGGTATCATCAAGGATGCAAGGATGCCTATGTGTCAGACTTCCTGTTTCCAAGAATCTCACAATATCGTTATCAGGATAAGAAGTACTTACAGAGGTCTTTCTGAGTCAGGTGTCTGGATTCCTCGAGTAATTGTTGGGGTCTCATGAAGACGAATTTCTCTGGAAAGTAAAATTTTATTTAGGCTTCTAGGTGATGTTGAGAATTAAAATTTTAGGCTTGAGGTGAAGGATAGCAGAAGAAAACAAAAGGAGCCATAGTTGTTAAAATTAGGAGAATAAAATACAGTTTTAAGTGTTTTACCCATAGGGTGACCACATATTCAGACTGGTTCAAATAATCTCAAATTCATTCTCAGGAAAATGACAATTTTCCTGACTCTGGTTTTAGTAGCATTCTCTTTTATTCTCAGTAATGTCCTATTTGGGGCATTAAGTTTTATGTTCAATATCTTTGTTAGTGAAGAATTCGTATCTTGCAGTAGCAACAGTCAGAAGTATAGATTAAGGTAAAATCTTCTTTAAAGCCCCCTTTTGCTGTACTCTAATTTGACCTCTGTAATCAGTTCTGCTTTTTATTTGAGGAGTGGCATTGACTTCATTTCACTGAATAAAATAAAAAGCTTCACTTGAGCTGTTTTAAGATTTTTTTTTCCAAGGTAAAACTGGAATTCGGAACTCAAAACCTCCATTACCTGTACCAATACCCACCCTACATGGTGGGGAGTAGAAAGAAAAATACGAGGGTCAGGAACAGAGGAAATGCATTTCTTTCCTCTCTTAAAAGCTTCTCTCTCGACTACCATCTTTTGTACTAGAAATGTTGTTCGGTTTGCCAGGCTAGCCAAGGAAAACATACATATTATGAGGCTTGTGGTAATTTGGGACAGAAATCTCATTTGCTCAGCTGTTGCATCTGTGTTCTGCCTGCATTGGAAATGCATATTCCTGTGAGTGATTCCCAGCACTCTCATGCTGTAAAGTAGGAGTGTTATTGGGCTGCTTTCCAGGACCCAGTGATGGAGGTGGCTGTCAGTCCCACTTACTGGAATGCTTTCCGCCAGCCCCATGAGCACAGCAGGTCACAGTGACAAGCTTGCCAGAGGTAGCAAGAACAGGGCGCATGGTTTGCTAGGTTTTCGCATCCTTTCACCCTTGCTGGGTGCTGTGCATGGGCAAAGTTTGGGGTCATCTGTAAGATTAGACATTGCTTTGCGGGCTGTGACCTCTTGGAGAAATGAACCATGGCACAAGGTGACTAGAGGCAAGAATCAGCCATGAAAAGCTCCTGATAACCTGAACCATCCTAAAGTCACATCCCAAAGTCAGAGAAGTGAACTCCCACAGGAATGAGTGACAAGGGAGGGATGCCTGCCTACCTGGGGAAATTCACTCACCAGTTTTTCAAAGGCAAATTTTATCAATGTGTGTGTAACACTTTCATCAAAGATGAATTTTATCAATGTTTGTATGAAATAGAATGTAAGGAGAATCAGAGATAGGGAAGTAATTCACTTGGTATAGACATAGTTCTGAGAATTCTCTCTGCTGCTCTGCCTGGTATGGTCTAAAATAGGGGAAACCCTGGGTATCCTATTGATTAGTATTAAAGAATCATAAAATATTAAAGCATAAAGGAGACTTGGCGATCCTCACGTTCATCCTGAAATGAGAAAAAGTCAAGCCCACAGAAAAAAGGGGTTTATTTACCTCCCAGTTCTTTTGCTGCTTAGTAGCAGGGACCACGTTGAGAAATCACCTCCCCCACATCAGTCCACTTTCTTGGAGAGGGACCCTAGAGTCCCACCTGCAAGACACAAGATGGGCAGGGCTGGGTCCAAAACCTGGCAGGAAGCTCTGTCTCTTCGTGAACCTTGACCATATCTGTGATCCCCTTTTGCATCTCTTTCAAATTTCCATCAACCAAGGTCATTTGGAAGCATTGAAAATAACTATTTCTAAGTGTGGATATCCCTGTTAGCAGCATTTTCTATCTTTCTCACACTCATTATGGTTTTTTATTTTTTCTAGAGCAGCTTTAAATGAGAAGTAGAAACTGGTTGTAGCCCTAGCTATCTTAGGAAAAAACAGAAACTGGTTAGATCTGAAAGGTTTTTCCTTGGCACAGTAGAGAAGCAAGAGCAGAAAGAGGAAAAAAAGGAAATAGGCCTTTACTGCAGCTATGGAAGGCTGCAGAAGAGTGCAAGATCTTTCTGAGGCAGACAAAGAAGCAGTGGGCTTTTATTTGGTTTGACGAGGGGGTGGAGTTTGAAGGGGAGGGCAGAATGACGTATTGACAGTTGATTGGGGGAATGTTGGCATATGCTAAAAGCGAGTTCAATTTCAGCCTGGAAGAAGAACGCGGAAGTTAACATTGAAGGGACATGCTGACCTCTTTAGGGTCCAGCACCATGTTGGGCAGGTGCCATGCTGAGGCTGGCAGAGCTTCACATGGGCAGAACCCATCGGGACCCTCGTGGTTTTTTCTAGTGTGTGAACTTGAGTGGACCTATTTGTTTTATTCCTGATCTCAACAAGACTTGGTGCAACAAATGCAGGATTCTCTGAAGGGATGTGGTCCAGTAGAGATTTCAGCTGTGATGAGACTGTCACCAATATGGTGGTCACTAGTCACAGTGTGACACCACTGAAGTCTTAAAATGAGGATAGTGTGACTGACAAGTGAGATTTAATTTTTTATTTAGTTTTAATTGAAATAACAATTGAGATAGTCACAAATGGCTAGGGGTTATCGCATGAGACAGCACAACTCTAGATATTGGCATTGGGTGAAAATAAAAACCTGAGTCATGATCCTGGAGTAAAAGGCAATCCTAGCCTGGAGTAGGAGGTATGGAGTCATTGTACCGACTTATGCTGAGTCCAAGGAAGGTCACCTGAGACCACTGCAGAGTGAGCCAGACTCTTGCTCAGGGTGGGAAGCACCAGGACCATGTTGACCAACAAAGGTACTTGAATCTTGGTGAACAAGCTGAGTCCATTTGGAAGGAAGTCCAACAGTGGGGGAAACATAAAAATCCATAGTGATATGAAAGGGCAGAGGGGCCCAGGGTGATGGTGGGGATCAGTCCTTCTGGGCAACAAGTTGCTGTTTGCACTTGTGCCTTCAGGCATAGCACACAGTGAGTGGTATGGTGGGAACTCACCTGATGATGCTCTGGTACGCCATAGCTTCTATTCTGCCATATTGTGCTGGGTGACTATGGACAAACCAATTCATCTTTCTGGACATCAGTCTCCACTCTTGGAAATAAGAGTCTGGACTCAGAGTCTAAAGGCCAGGATGAGGCAGCTTTGTGACTCTGACCTCTGGCCTTAGCAATTATGAGCATCTGTCACTTTGGCCACAGGTACCATTTGCACCCACCAGCTCTTCTGATGGTCTTCACTTTAGGCCATGGAAACCTTTGTGGTGTGGTCTGTGACACTGGATAGTATGGGACAAGTAGCCCAGAGTTTCCTGTGATGCCTCCCCACTCACCTCACTGAGGTTGGCCTTCTTGCCAGCTTACTTAACAGCTTCTTATTCTGGATGCCTGCATTTTTCTGCATTATTTTCTCCCTTTTCAAATTTCTTAGAACCTCTTAGTAACTTAGACAGTTACTCTCAGGGGCTCATAGTAAGACTAAAAAGTGTTTGGAATTGGCAGGCAGAGGGACTATTTTGGTGATTCACCCACCTACCATCACTGCAGTTGGCGGTGGACTCAGGACACAGGGACTGTCTGGGCGGCTTTTGTGATAGGAATATAAGATTTGTTTTCCTGCATGACTCACCTGCTGGCTAGGTACTAAAGTTCTCTGCCAAACCCTCAGGAGCTTCACTAATGGGCAGACCAGAAGAGCATCATGCAAAGGAAGAACTTACCTTGTCGATGAATGTGTCACATTTTTATTTGGGGGGCCCTTGAATTCTTCATCCAAGATGACTGCACTAATCTTCAGGGAAGCTAACTTTGCAAGAAATGAAACAGCAGAGGGTGGCTGTTGGATCAAGAAGATCCAGCTTTGGCAGATATCCACAGGGGAGCAGCCGTCCAGTGCCTGCACATTTGTGTTCTTCCACTCTGTCACACACCCAGGGAGGGTTGTGTCTGTCATCTCCCAAAGTGGACAGGGAATCAAGTGCCAGATGGTCATTAAGACAGCAGGTGTGGTTAAATATAGAGTCCACTGTGGAACTAACAGGCTGCCGAAGAATCAAGCCGCTTGTCAAGGTCTGCGAAACAAGCTCCTTGAGTTTCTCTGAATTCAACTGCTATATATCCATGTGTCTAGCATCTTCCAGGGATATTAAATTATGGTGTGTATCTTTCTACACCTACACTTAGGTGTGATTTTTGGGAATGAGCAAATTCTAACAGGCCTTTCATATTTTCACTGATGTGTGTGCTGCATTCTATGGCCAAGGATCTCAGAAAGTAACCAAGAAAGAAATAAAAAATGTGTTCTTCATGACATCTTCCCCAGGTGCTTTCAAAACCCTGCCATGTGTGCAGAAAGGTGTCTGGAGACTGGCAGTGTAGGTTCTGATAGGGGGTTTACCAAGGAGCCCTGGGTGAGGAGGCTGCATGATACATGTGCTGCCAGGCAAAGGTAGCCCTTTGGGTAACAATATGTCTTAGTTACTTTTCTCTGGTTGCTGGGACAAAATACATGACACTCAAAGTTAAAAAGGAAAAGATTTATTTAGCTTACAGTTTGTGGAGGTTTCAGTTCATAATCAGCTGGCTCCAAGGCAGGGTGGCATGGCACAGGGGCAGCTGTTATATTGTATGCAGACTACCTGCCCTCGGGTGTGTGTAGCACTCACACCATCTCTGTGCCCTCCTCTTGCACAGGCTCAGGATATTTACAAAGGATGGACCCTGGCTCCCTGCTGAGTCACTTAGTTAAACTTGTACACTTCTCAGATTGACACAATGAACAACATCCTAGATCAGTAAGGATGTAGACCTGCTGAATTACTTAGTTAAACTTCTAGACTTCTCAAGTTGACACAACGTATCAACCCTAACAGAGTGGGGCCTTTGTAGTCCTTACATTGTAAAAGTGCAATAAGAAAGACATTGCCTAGCTTTAACATTTAGACCAAGGAAATCTAAGCAGTAAAGAGGTGCACGTGTTTATTCACAGCTGTTTTGGATTGGGTGCTTTTTCTGGGGAGAAGCTAAACAAATCTTCTATTGACAAGAATAATTGTCTCAAGAATGTACATTTGGCCTTTTTTCTTTCCTCCCTTCCCAGTAGCCCTGCCTGGTTTTGGCAGCACCCCTGGAAACACAGGACATCTTTGCCTCAGTACTGAGATGTTTATCTGGGACTTGCGTGCCGGGGAGTTGCAGGCATGACTGGAACTGCCTGGGCTCGGGGGACAGCAGCTCTTTGGCTTCAGGAAGAAGCACATGTTGAGTGCCTGTGGTGCCCCTGGAGCTGGACCTCCACTGGGAAACTGCAGATGTCTTCTGCTGTGTGTCCCCTTCGCCATCTTGCCTTAAGCATATAGGCTTCTTATCTTTAGGTGTCTTTGAGAAAGATCTTTCTGATTCTATATCATCTAGTTTGGAAGCAGATTACACATTTGACACTATGAGGAAATATACATACTTCTCTTTTTTTAATTGAATGATATTAGACATTGATGTTTCATTTCTAGACAGTCTGTGATATGAAAGGCAAACACATTCATTTTCTGTTACTGGAAAATATTCCCCATTTTAAAATCTTTAGGCCGATCTTGCTAATACAGCAAGCAGCACACTGACAGCTACTCTTCTCTAATGCTGTACTTAAATCACGAACGGCAAGCAGTATGGATTAATGCTTCATACAGCCTCAAACTGAGCTCCCTGGCTGCATTTAGATGGTTTAAGGCATTGATTTCTCTCTCTGACAACTCTGAAAATATTGGCTGCCAAAAAAATGGGAGGAGGTTGGTTAATCTCTGTGGCACATATGTTGCTTGCTGTAGCAAATAATGGTGAGATTTATAGTTTTCTTTTATTGTAAGATCCATCAGGGATATGAAGATTGCTTTAAATCATTGCGAAAATTGGAATCAGAAAAACAACTTATTCATTAACCTCAAGGATTTCAGATCCAAACCAACATTCAGTGTTGTATTTGGCAATGAATACAATATCTGACTTTGTGTGATTTTAATTATGAAGGTTAGTCATTGTGATTATAGTGTATTTTTTAATGATTTCTAGCAAGGTTTCTTGGAATGTTCACCTCATGAACAAGACTGTCTTGGAAGAGGAAGTAGCCAATTCTTTGAAATACCAATTCTTTTCTATCATCTGGTGTAGCCAGAAATTAGATTTCAGTAGAGTGTTTCCAGAATGCATCCCCAAATCCCTTTCATAACTCAGTAGTGTAAATACAAACTTACATTTCAGTGAGGAATCATTTCACATTTGTCATCCTGTTATGTGCCATGCTAATAGAAATTATTCTGATCACAGATACATTATCAGCACCTCATCTTCTGAGAGAATTTTATGTAGAGACTAACCAAATTTGGGTGGTGTTGGCACTTTGTCATTTGTTTTAAAATAGGGTATGGGGACAAAAGTGTTCACTAAGATTCTCTTTGAGTTTTCCTTCACCAGACAGTATTCTCATGACTCCTCCAGGCTGTTTCTTGCATACTAAATATCTTTCATGTGCAAAAGGAAGAAAGGTATACTTTGGCTCATGGTTTTGGATGTGTCAGTCTATGGCTGGTTGGTGCACCACCTTTGGGCCTACGCTGAGACAGATATCATGGCAGGGAGTCTGTGGCAGAGGAAATAACTGCTTTATGGTGGCTGTGAAGCTGTAAGAGAAGAAAAAGACCTGGGCCCCTATGTTCCCTTCAAGGACATAGCCGTAATGACCTAATTCCCTCCCACAATACCCACCTCTTAATGGTTCCACATTCTACCAGCAGCACCCAGGGTGGGGACCAAGCCTTCAACATTTAAGTGCCACAAGGTGAATATTAGGGTTTCATTAGCTTTCAGTCCTTTTCTAGTTACTTAAGTTTAGGACATAATGGCAGAAGTGTCAGGCTGTTTTATGTGAGCATATGTGTTTATCATGTGTCATTTGCATGTAAATGAACCTCAGAGTTTAATAATTAAAGATGGTTTAAATAGGGGATAGCTTGTCCTATGGAAAAATGTAACCAGAGGAAAACACTTAGGGGTATATGGAAATGCTTCTGTACTAAGAAAATAACACAAACAAATACAAAGACAATATTACCACAATTATGTGTATGTACATAACAGGCTGACAATGGTTAAAGACTAAACCGACTGTCCCTATATCTGCTATGGTGTAGGCAAGGAAGGAAAAAAGTGGGAAAATCCTCACCAGGTCCTAGTCTTGTGTGTGTGCGTGTGTGTGTGTGTGTGTGTGTGTTACTGAACGTTCCCAGAGCCTTCACTCTGAGTACCTGTAGCCCCTTATTTAAATATTTATTTTTTAAATTTGGAGAGAGGCTCTCTTTAAGTCACTAAGTTGCCCAGGCAGGCCTTGAACTTTTGATCCTCCTGTCTCAGCCTCCCAGGCTGTTGGGATTACAGACATGTGGCACCAAGCCCATCCCTGTTCCAGTTCCTTTGTTGCTGCTTCCCTGGTCCATGAGGACAGGCAGGGGACATCTTTGTGGTGTCATTTATGTTCTCAAAGTCCCAGGGACGGGAGTGTGGAGCTGCATCTGCTGCAGTATGGGCTGGAGAGCTCGGTTTGTCTCCATAGCAAGTGAGGCCCTTTGAGTCTCTTAGAGAAGCCAGATGACAAGTGCAGACACTACAGGAGCAGAGAGGGAGAAGGTGTCTAGTAGGCAAGGGACAGCAGGGTGCCAGTGGCAAGTGTACAGAAATACCTCTGCAGGTCCTGGTGACCAGAGAGCCTGAGACAGGCAGAAGGTGGGTTGATTCTGTGTTGGAAGTTTGCTGTCAGTATCCACCTTTTAGATGGAGTGCACTGCATGTGGCGGGGAGGAAGTCAAGGAGAGGGCAGGATCCCTGCATGTTGGGGAGAAGCTGATATCCACCCATGCCCTGCAGGATTCCAGAGATGCAAGGAGCATCAAGCCTCAGTGGGCCTCAGGCCATGGTGAGCCTGCCAAAGGGGCTACACATTTTCAGAAATACTAGGAAGAGGTTCTCCCTAATCTTGGGCCACATGGCAAAGTTCAGCTCATTTCAGATCTTAAAGCAGAAGGGGAAGATGATCTTAACTCATAGGTAGTAAAACTCACATAGCAAAGACACCTAGAGCTCTAGAGAGAGTCCTAGAGAGACATATCCATGATTATCTGTTAATGCCTTCTGGTGTCAAAACAAATGGTGTTTATTTCATTTTTTTCCTTCATGCTTTTCATTTCTTTTCCAAGTGACTCACAGTATTTTTGAATTGGGAGATTGGGCAACTGAGTGCTACTTCTCAAGGTTACAGAGACTTTTGATTTAGCAGCTTCCTTTCTTTTTGTAGAGCAAGACTGTTTCTGACTTTTAAACCCAGAGCATTCACAGATGGTACTTTATAGATTTTCTTTTGCCAGCATCCACCACACCTGCAGAACATCCTCACTCTTAGGGTGGGCAAGGAGTGTGGGAGACTTCTCAGCTGCAACTCCCCAGTTCTCCATACCTGGAATCAGGTCCCTGCTGTGGTTCACACCTACTATGGAAGCAAGACAGCATTGTCCTTGCAGTATGGAAGGACCAGAGCAAATCCAGGGCCACCTCTAATTCCACCAAGCAGATGCTTTCCTCATTTTAAAGATGAGGGATCTAAGTAAATCAGCTGTCAGCAAGCACTTTGTCTGTCTCTGGATGGAAAAATCATCCATGAGAATCAGTCGCCAACGTGGGTCAGGTACTTGTATGTGCACCAGGTGCTCTGTGACCCTGCTTGAGAGTAGGGCTCCTCCTGCATACCATAGGTGAATGAGCAGCTTTCAGATGCTCTGTGTCCTCACACATATCCCGTCTGTGATGTCCTTGTGTCCTAGGCTGCCGCTTTCTGTGGTTGAATGATGGAGAGAAGAGACTATCTCCCTGCATCCAACTCCTCACTGCAAAACACCCATGGGTGTGTGTTGGACAAGGCTGTGCAAAGATGAGGGCTCTCATCCTTAGGTCAAAAGCCTTTCATTTCAATGGAACTCTGGAGACCCATGCATAGCATGGGGGAAAAGGCAAGGGAGAAAGAGAATAGAACCCATAGATAATCCTCTTTCCTCTTTTCTTAGCAAATATTTGAGCTAAAGGAGACAGCAGCAGTGTGACTGAGAGCAGCTGATGTCACAGCCAGGTAGATGCGTTGTCCCTCTGCAGAGACATTATGGTCATGGGTGTTTTAGTCAACAATACCTGGATCCTGGGGGGAAATCCTGGATCCTGGATCCTGGATCCTGGAGGGAAATCCTACCCCCATTGTCTGCAGTGTAGAAAAGATTGCAGATGCAGGTTGTGATCATGAATAGAGTTCCAGCTCAGGCACTCTCTGGAGGATTAAAAAGCCAGAATGGCACTGATACAGAGTCTGGAGTGTAGTAGCTTCTCCATAAATATCACAGCAGTAGCTACCAAGGACAGAAACCCTCTGCAAAATTACAGAGGTAACCATGCATGATCTGCAGATTAACACCACATGTATTACTGCCTCAGAGTGTCCTTTAAACTTGGGTGTGTTACTGTGCCAGCTAATCCTGCTCCTGAGACCGAAATGATTACTTCCCTCTTTTCAGTTCTTCAACACAGACTCCATTCAAGTACAATCTAGGTTGCATAAAAGAAGGGCAAGACTACAGAAAGAGGATAGTGAGCAGGTAGTTTCAT
>RJWT010022563.1:0-17123 GCA_004365215.1 Cuniculus paca | reverse complement strand
TCAGTATGACAAAGTATCATCTACTGGGCACTAAGCACTGTAGTAGGCTATTGGGGGTAGGGGCTGGAGAAGGTGGGACCCAGCCCCCTCCTCCACACACATGCACAGGCTCCACTGCTGGACTGAAGGGTGACTTTCCCTTCCAGCTCAAGAAGCTCAGCTAATGTGCTGCATTGTTGCTCCTAATGCCGGTCCTCCACCAATTTAGTTTCCCAAAACAGGAGTTGTTAGGATTCAATTCCCCTTTGCCTTCTAGGTATGGCTTTGAGTGTGCAGCAGAAATGGAGTGTGTATGTTCTTTTAAAAGTAAGAAGGTAGGTGTGCGTGCGTGTGTGTGTGCGTGTGTGTGTGTGAAAAATAAGGGAAATTACTGGGTTTGATGATGTTCTTATTTTACAATTTTAATTATTTATCAGATCTCTGCCAGAAACTAATTTAGGACAGAGGAACCTGTCCCCGCAGCCTCAGCGCATTCTTCCTAAAGCACTTTTCGCTACCCCCACCCCACCCCAAGCACAATTCATCTTCCTCCTCCTTACTGTTAGTTTTATTTGTTAATTGCTTGGAGAACTTAGATAGTTATGGGTTTCTGTCACCTCACCCACCCAGGAGTATTTGCTTTCTCTTCTCTTCTCTTCTCTTCTCTTCTCTTCTCTTCTCTTCTTTTTCTTTTCTTTTCTTTCCTTTTTTTCATTCGGACTGCAACATCAGACAGTGTTTTGTAGTTAATTGAGTTAAGGCTTATCTAGTTGAAGGTCATTTTCTACCTCAAGAACAACTAAATCTCAGTGTCCCTAGAATTAAAGGGACTCAAGTGATGAAACCTTCAGCGTTTCTGAAGGAGAGACATATATAGTCACATTCACAGCCCCCTTGCTAGAAATGTAAAAATATTTCATATGCTTTTGTTTATTGTTAATCTCCCACTGACCGCCTCACTTCTATTTGCTGAATTTCCAAAGGCAAGAGGAGACCAAGCTCTTCAGCAACTGCAGAGGCCAGAGTTATACAGCCAACTGCCAGTACCTAGAGCGAACCCATTCCAGGTGGAGAACAACCAAAAAACCTTTATCCTTTTGTGACGTGTGTCAAGTGTGTTGAAAGTCTGCCAGAAGTGCCTGGTTTCCAGTGAAGCTCTCTTATTCTGGATGCATTTTAGAATAGGTTAAGCTGTGTTTCACTGATGAAAGGTGAAGAAATGTGCTTGGTAGTTTAGAGATGTTTTAAACCATTCTTTATCTCTTTCATACCTCCTATGAATTGCAGGATGAATACTCCAGATCAGGGATGTAGTATAAAAAGTACTATAGGATATTAGGCTGAATGACTCCTAAGACATCTTCTATTTCCATGATTTTATAATACCATGACTGGAAAGATGATGGCTTGAATTTTCATGTAGTTTTTGCATTTTTAAAATGAGATGTTAGGACTCAGACATAAGTATATATAGATAAGAAGCATATAATTTGAAACAATTGTTATAAAGGGAAATTTGATTGTTATTGAAAGGATAATTTTTTTGCCATTAACCCTGTAACTACTAAATATTTTTCCTCAGAAAATAATTAAGGTTGCACACCAAGATTTAACTATAAGAATATTCTTTGCAGTGTTGTTTATACTAGTGGAAGAGTCACAGGAAAGAAAATCAAATTCAAATATCTAAGAGAAGAATGATGAAATAGTTTACAAATCTAGACAAGGAATACTAGTATGGTATCAAGTCATTGTTGTAAGTGAATAGATAAATATTGTCATGGATAGTAATTATGATTTTAATTGAAAAGTTTCAAAGGTATAAATCATACTTAGGATGTTAGAAATTGAAATCTGGAAGCAACAGATCTGATTTGAAGCCAGGCATTTCTATTTGTTGGCTATGTGTTCTTGGACACATGTTTTCTCAGTTATAAAATTGATATTATTTATCTCCTAGTATTGTTGTGCTTTAAATGAAATAGTATTTGTGTAGCACTTATTATAGTCCATGGTACATAGTAAAACCTCAACATGTTTTTCTTTGGTAATCACTGAATTTGTAAAAGATTTAAACTACAACACATTTTCTGATATATGTTTACATAATATGTAGTAACAGTGGTTATCCTTTTTTAACTGAAAATTTTAGGATCTTCTAAAATTTTTATATTAATCATAAAGTAGAAATCATATAGTGAAAAGCATAGAATGTGTCTTTAACTTGGTTATCTTTTAATTATTTTTTTATTGCTAACTGTTGACACTGAAAGCCCCTAGACTTATTGGCTTTCTGCTGCAGTTGATTCATCAAGTCATCAATAGAACTTGCTGACTGTTGGTGTCATCCATGCTATAAACAGGATAAATGACAGGGCATAGAGTTTGTCACCTCTGATATAAACTTAGATTTGTTTTGTAGCAACCAGGAGTCAAGTCCAACTCAGCAAAATACTGTGCTTAATATCAAGAACTGATTGGTTGCTACCTCTGCTTTGTCTTGACAACCAATTATAAAAGAGAGAGAAAGGAGGTGTTAAAAGCTATATTTATAACTTCTGATTAGTGAACTAGAGAAGGAAGTCTAATAGATTGTCCTAAATTCATTGGCCTTCACATCTACATTAGTGGCCACTGTAGGCCAGAGGTGGATTTGTAAAAGTTGACTATGTATGTTACAGATGTGGCAAAAATACATACTGCAAAGTATGGTTTCTTAATGTCCTCTGTTTAACTTTCTTCAGAAATAGAAATACATTGTTTAGAGTTGGAGTGCACACTTCCCGAGAGGTTCATGCCCAAGCCTGGCAAGCTGTGCTGGCAGCTAGACCTGAGTTCAAAAGGAGGGCCAGGGACCTTAGTTTCTCTCCAAGCGGGGATTTCCATGTACGTCTCTCTGTGGATCCTCATCATCTTTCTCACTGTATGGTGGTTGGGTTTTAAAGAGAGCACTAGCAGAAACCAGACCTTCCCTGGATAATGAACCCATAAATGATTTAGCAGTGACAGTTTTACAAGTTTAGCTGCTCTTCATGCAATTTTATACATTTTAATCCAAAACCTCACAGGAAAACAGAACTAGTGACTGACCTAATCATTAGAATGATTTAAGCAAATGGATCAATTTTTCTTACATTAATGGAGGTAATTTCATCAAAAATTGTCAAATAAGACAATTAAGTGAATAAAAATATTTCTAAATTTGATAATGACTAGTGAAAATTGAATTCTATATCATAGTTTTTATTTTTATTTTTTATTTATTTTTGGAGACAGAGTCTCGCTAGTTAGTTCAAGCTGGCCTTGAAGTCGCTATATAGACTAAGCTGGCCTCAAACTCACAGCAGTTTTCTTGTCTCAGCTTCCCACATGCTGAGATTGTAGGCATGTGCCACCACACCTGGCTGTTTATGATGGCTATTTTTAAAGACCTCTAGAACTGAGATCTCTTCCCAGTCCTATCTAATAATTTCCTATAGTTTTTCATCAATAGACTTATATTCTCACAACACTCAGACCAGAGTCATGAATGGAGCATGTGCTTGATACATACTTATGGAAAAGATGAATAATTCAATACCACTTGCTTTTCAAACTCAATCATTCCATCTCCAAAATGGCAATACTACTTGTGAGCTACTCCACAGGGGAGTTAATTAATTTTCTGAAACTGGAAAATATTTTGAAGTTCTACAGTACTTTAGAAGCACTGAAGAGCATTAATATATGCAATAAAGACATTATTACTTCCCTGACACATAAATGGTGAGTAATCCCTTTTTAATGTGCTTATTTTGAATACACTTGACGAATTTGCAGAAAGTAATGTACTGTTGTCTCATTTCTATTAATGAACACCTTGTATGAACTGAATAAGATATGGCCTCCTTTAGCTCTATTGTTTGTGCTCATTTCTTTCACTTTCAAGACTGCTTTTTATGCCTGTTAACCAGAAAGGTAACTATGACAGGGTTCTGTGTTTTAGTAGGAAGTATGGATAAATATGGATGCCTATGGATACCTATGAGATCTATAAGTGCCCCAGCCATATGGTAACTTTAGTCTTAAACCTGGATGATCCATTAGAAAATTCTAATAGAGAACTCTTTTCCAAAGCTGGAACTATCCTACTCTCTTCCCTGGGAATTACCTACGAGAGAACTGGGAGGATTGGGTTAACTTCTCTATTGGGTAAAGCTGCACGATATAAATCACAGGAGATGTAAATGGGTGCATTGTCTACCCCACAGAGAAAACCACACCATAGTGTGAGTGATAAGGTTGTTCCACTGGGATGAAGTCAGAGCTAGTCCCTGTAGGGTCTGCATCCCTAGCTTCATCCATGTCCCTGATTTTCCCACAGTTTTTTATTAACCTCTCTTTTGTGTAAATTCATCTTTTTGCACAAAGTAGTTCAAATTTAGTTTCTGTCACTTAGTACCAAAAGAATCCCAACTAATACAACATTGAAAAAAGATTTGACAAATGCCTCCCAGAAAATCTTTGATTAAAGGCTGAAGAGCGAGTGCATGGGGATGCTTTGATATGAAGCTAACATCTTTGGAAGTTAAAATCCAAGTAAATAACATAAATTGAAGTTTATTTTTCTAGACAGTAAAAAATAGGACCTTAAATATGAAAACAGGATCCCAGTGTCTATGATTTACTGGAATATATGCTTCATGAGGGCACTGTACTTGAGAAACTAGAATGAAATTCTGCACAGAGTAGGAGTTTAATCCATATTTGTTACACCTCTTTTTTCTCCTGATAGTAACATGAAATATTTTTTAAACTCACAAGATAAACTAGTCTCAATGCTAAAATGTCATTAAAATATCTTTTAACTCCTTACCAGACTTAGGGTATGGACAGGGAGCAATGATCAATAGAAAGGATTTGTTCTTACAGATTAAACAGTTGCCAAAGGCCATGTGGTCCTATTTGTTGCAGCAGGATTTGAACTGTGGATCATTTGTCTCTAAAATGTGTGCTCTCTTCCATACTACAATTACATGTTTTATACTTCTCCATAGTGCAGAAATCTCCTTTGTGTAATAAACTGAAAAGGTGGTAGAATTCAGTTTGATATGTTGCTTCACATGTGATTCAAGCTCTAAATATCAAGGATTTAATGAACACAGAATTAGTCCTCATTTTATAGATGAGAGTAGAAGTCCAAGGTGCTGCCTTCAGTATTCACCAGGCAATCTACTTGAAAAGTATGGAAGCTCACTCTTCCCCTGGGTAAGAGACTTCATTAGGAGACTTTGTAACACTCCAGTCCCTTGTAGCTACTGGGACTTCATTAAAAACCTCTTGGAATTACCATTCTCAACCCCATAGTTTCCAACTGAAGGACCTTCTACATGGCCGAAACCTTGAAGAGTATGCTGGAAGTGCTGGGGGAAGTTATTGATGAATAAACACCCCACCCACCACCCCACTGTTGGTATGACTCTGAGGCAGGTTCTAACTTGTCTCCCAAAAGAAATCAGTATAATTGAGCCCTATGTATCCACAAAAGTTAGCTTCTTTTCCTCCCATTTCTCACTCCCCTGAACTTCTTCAGAACTTTCCACGTTAACTATTTGAATTCACAGTTTTATCTCAAGGGTTTCCCTGAGATAACCTCATGTACTCACTCCACATCCTTAAAATAAAGGATCATGTTACCCAATTGGTAAGTTTAAAAAAAGAAACTGAGCATTATTCATTATATTTCTCTCTTTTGGAAATAGCAAGCTTATGTGATGTACAAACTTACACTGCACTCTGCCATATGCCAGGCTTGCCTTCTTGGGAAGATCTTAGTGACTGAATAGATAAGTCAGATTAATTCAAGACTGATAGACTAGACCCTGCAGGTCCTTACAGATCTAAATTCATGTTTTCCAATAAGTTTAATAAGCAACACGTTGGACATTTTGACCTTCATTGAAATTAGGTCCACAGAAATCATAAAGGCCAAAAGGTGGAAACAACCCAAATATCTATCAACTGACATATGTACAAAATATGTTATATCCATGGAATGTAATATTATTTAGCCATAAAAATGGCTGAATTTAATTCAGTGTATGCCACTTTGATCCAATCACTGCACATTGCACACATGTATTGAAATATCATACTGTTTCCCTGTTGTTGTACATTAATATGTACAATTGTCAGGTATCAATTAAAATATATCTATATATTTTTTAAAGAAACTATACTGGCACATACTACAGCATGGATGAACCTTGAAATCATGGTGGTTAATGAAAAATGTAAGTTCTTGAAGACTATATATTATGTCTCTATTGATGTGAAACAAGTAGAACAGGAAAATCTACAGAGACAGAAGATAAATTAGTAATTGCTTAAAGCTGGGTACAGATGGGATTTTAGAGGTGGGGGGAGGAGATGCCAACAAAATGCGTGTGGTTTTCCTTTGAGGTGATGACATCGTTCTCAAATCTAGAGTGATGGTTTTCAATATCTGAGAATATACTAAAAGTCACCAAAATGTACCCTTTAAATAGATGAATTATATGGTATGCAAATTATACTTCAATAAAAGTCATAAAGTTGAGCTACATGATGATGCAAAATGTTAACCTTAAGGGGAGATGAGTGAAAGACACATGAAAACTATACTATTTTTGCAATTTTTCTTTCTGTTTTTTCATTTTCTTTCTAACTAAAGTAGGGACCTGAGTGTATAGGAACAAGGATTCCTCTGTGTTCAGGAGTGTATTTCTGCTTAAAATATCCATTATTCCTGTCTTCTTGTTTGTTTTCAGATGTGAGAATTGGCCTGATATGGTGCTGTAGTTTCAGTAGTGGGATTAATAGTCCTATCATTACCATTTAATAGACATAATAATCCAACCCATTTTATACTATCAGGGGGTTTTTAAAAAAAACAAAACAAACAAACAAAAAAAACAGGACAACATTAACAACTGATGTTAAAGTGGCCCCCTTTTGGAATTATTCTTGTTTCTTTTGTACCCCATCATAGAACTTTTCATTACTGTGTTTTATGAAAATAGTTACATTTCACCAGATTCACATAGAAGCCATGAACTGCTGATGCAGACTTTCCTTTCCTCCTGGAGCACTTATTGGAAGCCAGCACAATATTTCTGTTAGCTGGTCTGGAGACAGTTCTATATCTAATTATGGGGTTGGTTTTCTTCTTTTGTATTAAAGTTTTTTCCACCCACTTGGGGTGTTTTAGAGATTTGCCAAGGAAGCATTCCTGATTTTTCTTATTTCATTGTGAGAAGACAAGGGTACAAGGGAAGTACACTTGCTGGAGCGTAGGCCAGGGTTTCAGTACTTTCTCCAAATTTATAGGGCAAAGGAGGCTATAGAGAATTCATCTAGTCTCCTCAGGCTTAAGTGTTTTCTTCTTTAAAAATGAGAGGATTGGCCTAAGTCATCTCTAAATTTCCTCTCAGGCTTGACATTCTCCAAAAATGCAGGCATTTTCCTGAAGTTTACTGACAAGTAGTTGCCAAACATCAGAGGAGTGCTGATATGTTGTTAGCTAATATTATCTCTCATCTGTTTGCAGCTTCTTGCTGGGAAATCATCACTGGGAGCAGTTCAGTGTTTCAATGTCTGCTCTGCAAAAAGGTGTCAAGAATGCAAGGGGAGCAATGTGGAGGATAGATGCTTCCAACATGGGCATGAAGGGTGCCATTCTGTTAGGATGGTGACACAGACACAGAGAAATCAACTGAGTGCTGGTCTCAATGCCTGGAAGATGTGTATTACATAAGTGCAATTTTACACTCTGCGTTAATCTTTGCTGAGGTAATTGCCTTCATTCTATTTTCAGTGTGTTGGCAATGCTGTATGGCCTACTGACAGTAGTTCAATAAAAATAGAGATTGTACCCAACAGAAAAAAACAACATGAAATTCACACATGGCCACTGTTCTGCTTCTGTTAATCCCTGCACTCCATTCCTCAAGAGTTAAATGGAGATAGGCACTGGTTAGATGCCACATCTCTGGTCACTGTTTATATCTAAATGTCCTCCAACAGCCCCAAGAGCTCATAGGTGGGCCTTTTGGAAGATGATTGGATTATGGAGCACTGTAGCTGACTTGTTTTTAGGAGGTGGGGCCTGGTTAGAGGCAGGCAGGTCACAGGGGACTTGACTGGAAAAGATATATCTTCCTCCCTGACTCCTTCCTTCACGCTCCACTTCTAGGTTTCTGTGACATGAGCAGCTTTTCCTCCACTATATCCCTCTGCCAAACCAGCCTGCCTTGAACCCAGTCAACTATGGATTAGAATATGAGCCAAAATAAATCTCTCCTCATTTAAATTGTGGATGTCAGGCATTGTGTCCCAGGATGAGAAAGTGACTAAGATATCTCTGTGTACAATCAACCTTGCAACAATTTCAGCAAAGAAGGACCTGCTCAAAGTGAAGTCACCTTGAAAGCACATTATTCTCTTCACACATCACACACCCTTATGTCAGTCAGCCTTAACCTTCCATATGCACTATAAAACAGAACCAAGTTTTGTCTCTGAGATCAGGTATTTCTGTAGTAGACCACACTGTCATCTTCTACCCTTCCCAACTGCTGCCTTGCTTTAGAACAGTATTATTTCTCATCTCAGTGCTGCAATACTCTCCCAAAAGCCCTTACCGTCCTCTCTCCTCAAGTCTCCAGCCCTTCTTTTCATAGCAGCTGATAGGATGCAACATGATTGAGAAAGAACTGCTCAGATTTTTTCATGATAAAACTTGAACTTCATACCTAGCCAACAAGTCTTGTGTACTTGTTTCACTTGCTTGATTCTCTGCCAATCTTCTTCTGCTCCCCAGTCTTTGTGTGCTTCTCACTGGAATGTTTTCTGGTTTCTCCAACCCTATAGGCTGCTTCTCCTTACATTTTAGGCATCTCTAGCCAGGAGTTACTAGAGTTGGCCTTCCTAATTCTCCAAGTGCCCTGAGGATTATTTCTACCCCGTTCTCAATGTCCTATCTACTAGCACTACATCAAAAATCAAACTAGCATTGTCAGGTGAACTCAAGCATGATTATCCGAAGACTAAAACCATGTGTGAAGTCTTTTTCTCCTTAGGACCAAACCAGATAAAGCTGCTCAATAAACACCTAAGAAAGAAAATAGAATGAGCAATTATGAAGCATCTAATATATGTTTGACTGTACATTTGTAAATTTTCTCTAAAGGGCTCATATTTTGGGCATTGGTGGAGGGAAACAAGGAGAAAGCAAATAGTTCATAAAATGTATTTGGGAAAATAACAAAACTAATGAAAGGATGAGAAAAACAACACCATCAATAATAATAGCAATAATAATAATAATAATAATAAGTCATACATATTGAAAAGATGAAAAGTCAGAAAATTTTTCAAGTCTTGAGTAGAACTTAATATACCATGAAAAGAAAGGAAAACTAAGGTTAATATTGAGGAACGAACTTTGATTCCAAGTGATTCTCACTCTGTTAGTGAATGGAAAGACTCTGGAATGCTTACTATTAAAACTTCTTGCATATTTGAGGATGACCTTGATGATTAAGTAGCTAGTATATGGAATAGATTAGAAAGCATAAGTGTTGCTAATCAAGGGAAGTCCAGTAATTACTCCATATGAGTTGCATAGATATTAAAAGAAATACTTAAATAGATAATTTTACATCCAAGAGTTTAATCATAGATTATTATAAAATTATTCTTTGACTTTGAATTTTTAGTGGGAAGTCATAGGAGGTGAGTCTGGACAAGCAGTAGAGAAAAAATTATGGTAAGTCTTGAGAGTGTACTGTGGAGTTAGTATTTAATCATGAAGGATATAAAAGCTATTATAAGATTCTGAACAAGGTATGTTGCAGGCACATTTGCAGGCTAAAAGTATTCCTCTCACCTTGCACTAAACTAAAATCAAAAGGGATCAAAGATCTAAATACTAAAACAGAAACACACGATTTTCTGAAAGAGAGAATAGGCCTAACTCTTGAAGACATAGGTGTAAGCAAAGACTTTATGAACAAAATCTCAATCACAGGGAAATATTACAAAGAACCAATAAAAATAGGATCTCATTTTATTAAAAAGCTATTGCACAGCAAAAGAAATCACCAACAGAGTGAAGAGACAACCCACAGAGTGAAAAAAATTTTTTATGTTGTTCCTCAGATAAATGACTAATACCTAGAATATATATAAAGAATCCCAAAATTCAGACCTCCATATTTAAAGACCCAATCCAAAAGTAGGTATCCGAGGTGGAAAAACACTTCTCAGATGAAGAAGTACAAATGGAAAAAAAAATATGAAGAAGTGTCCTACATCACTGGTCATTTGAGAGATGCAAATTAAAAAAATGCTGAGATTCCATCTCCCTCCAGAAAGAATGGCTATTACAAGAAATCTACCAATAACAAATGTTGTCGGGACTCTGAGGAAAAAGGTATCTTCTCCACTGTCTGTGGTAGTGTAGATATGCAACCACTTTGGAAATCAACGTGGAGATTCCTCAAAAAAGTAGGACTAGAAGTTCCATTTGACCCATGTATCCCCCTTCTTGCTATCTTCCTGAAAGAATTAAAAGTATCATGCCACAGCAATACATGTACATACATGTTTATAGCAGCAAAGTTTGTAATAATAAATTGTGGAAACTGCCCAACTACTCCTCAACCAATGAATGAATAAAGAAGAATGTGGGTTTTTTTTTTCACAATGGAGTACTACTCAATCATATAGAAGGATTAAACTTGAGACATTTCTAAGTAAATGGATGCACTTGAGACCATACTCTTAAGTGAAATAAATTGGACATACATGTATAAATACTGCATTGTCTCATTGATATGAGAAAGTGAAAGTGTACTTAAGAACCAAAATGTATAATAGAGATTGTGAAGCAGGAAGAAATAGTTTGAATGGAAGAGGAACTAGGCAGGAGGGAGGGGGAAAGGAAGGAAGGAAAAGAAAGAAAAAACAATGAGAAAAGAAGGATAAAATGGAAAAGAGCTTTTGCTAATAAGGAGGGGAAGACAGGTTGGAGGGAGGAGAGAGGGGAAAAAAGAGAAATCAAGATATATAGGTGCAAATTCTCTGTGATGAATGTGATCATTATGTGTATCTAAATTGTACTAACAAAATTAATTTTTAAAAGGATAAAGTTATAAAGGGGGAAAGGGCTAGTGAGATGGTCTAGGACTCTATTACAAAAGTTAGGAAACAAATGGACCAAAAAGAGAAGAATGTTTCAGGGTAAATTAAGGTTTCTGACCTCATCCAAGTGACTCACACTATTAAACATTCTAATTATCCCTTCCATGTGCTAAGTTAGTAAGGCATTCCTCACCCTTCAAGATTCCCATGGCCAGCAGAATCCCAGCTCCACTATGGCCAACACAATTGATTTGCTATCCAAGATTCATTGTCTTCCCCAGCCTCCTTCTTACAGAGACTATATCTCATAACAAATACCAAAAATCTACTTTTCTAAGTAACACTGTGCTGGAGGATGAGCATTACATATGATTGTTATTGATGGAACTTAAAGAAAGCTTTCTGGATTTTCTTAGTGAAAACTTTTCTCCTTATAAAAGGGTCAGAAGAGGAACAACATCCTTCTGCTACTAGTCATGTACTTTTCACTAACTATACGTGATGCCCAGAATCAGGACGGTCCTCTTGAAACCATCAGAAGGAAGCCTTGAAGACAAAAATTAGTATATTGAGGATGGAGGACTGGAGAGACAGAAAGGACCTCTGTTTTTATTGACATCATTTGAGCTATTAAACCAGCCATGTAACCACCTACATCCAGGCTTTCATTATATAAGATAGTGCAAACTTATGTTCTTTCTAATCAAAGGGTGGGAAATGGGTCATCTATACTAATAGCACCTGGAACTTATTAAAACTAGAGTATGTTAAGCATTATCCCAGAAATATTGAATTAGATAGAGTCTTCTCTTTAACCAGATTGCCAGTACAAATCTAAGCCATTTTTAATTGGTTATTCTATTGCTTACAGCTAGAAACATCCTAATAAATATTACATGGTTTCTTTTACAAATACAATCAGTTATTCTTTCTTTTATTATTCCACAATATTTGACTCCCCATCACAAAATGCATTTCATTTTGTCATGTATATGTAGTACAGTTGGAACTACCATGAGTGATGCATACAACTTTGAGGACTTCTTAAGGTAAGCTTTATTTTCTATTTACCCTGTATTCCCCTTGCTGTCTAACATTAAGCTCTGTGAAGCTAGTCATTCAAAATTTGTTAAATGAAATAATAAAAGGATGATCCTCTCTTTGCCATTCCTTTTACTAATGAAAGATTTAGAACCTCCAACAATTACACTGGAATGAATGCATTCTAAAATATGCTAATAAACTAGGCATAGTTGCTTATGCCTGAAATCCCAGCACTTTGGAAGACTGAGGCAAAAGGATTGCAAGTTCAAGCTCAACCTGGTCAATTTAGAGACTAGCAAGATAATCTCAAAAACAGTGGAGTGGAAGTAAAATATAATTCATTGCAAAGAAGGCCCTAGATTGAATCCTTAGTATGCCCAAAGGAAAAAAAAGTATGATGATGATCTACATGGACTATTTTCCTATGCAAACACATTTCCACAGAGCTCTTCAAAGTCAGGATGCTCAATGAATCTTGGGTCTTCTTTTTGGTGGTCCACCATTAATACTATCTTCCTAAAGCTAAACTGCCATATTGTCACTACAATAACCTGTGCAATTTAGTGACTAGCAAGAAAATCTCAAAAAAAAAAAAAGCTATCTTAATGTTTTCTGTCAAAGACACCTTATCTGCATAGCATATGCAAGTCCTGGGTTCCATCCCCAGTGTCAGAAACAAAAGTCATCAGATCTAGCTCTCTTGGGACCGTAGATGTTTAATTTAAAGTAATCAGTGCCATAAATCAAATCCACCATTTAGCATCAAGTATTGACTATTTATACCAGAAGGAAATTCCAGGTCTCCTAGAATTCAGGAAAAATCCAAAAAGTGGAAGACACATTCCAGTTGACTCTGCGTTTCTTAAAAGACTCTGCCAGTGGCCAAGTTTAGAGAAGCTAGAATGCTAGCATAAATATAGAAAATTGATTCAATGTTTTCATTTAATAAAAAGCACCTATAGATTTAATAAAGTAGAAACCCTGCATATAGGTTATCCATACAGAGCAAACACACACACACGCACACACATACACACATGCACATACTCACACACATGTACACACACAGAGAATAGATTGTAGCAATTTTATAACACATGCACAAAAATATGAAATTTCATTTGATTTTGTATTTTGTCCATGATTTGGTAAAAGAACCCTTAAAAGTTATCTTATAAAAATCTGCATGCTGACCTATCTTTTCAAGATTTGGCAAGGGAGCAGATTTTGCAGGGTCGGTGTGTAAAGCCCAAACCTAAGAAGAGATCTATCCTTTATTTTCAACTCCATTCTGATTAGAGGCAGGAACTGAGCCTTATATCAGCCTTAGTGTATTCAAGTAAAGATCAACCTTTTAAAGATGGACCCTCCTCAGCATTAAATTTTGCAGTGGATAAGAAAAATCACACAATTATTTAAAAGTTGTTTCAAAACATACTTGGGAGTTATGTGTTATAATTTAAAAGACGTTGCTACTAAATTTGTATATTTCTTGTGCCAACTGTATCTGTTTGCATGGACAGCTCTAATTGGGCAAAAGAGCAGATGTGATGTAGCAACATAATACCCAGAAGTGCCTATGATTATTCAATATTTCCAACTGAGTGCCAAACTTTGTTGGACCAAATTGTCCAACAAACAAAGCCCACAAAAAGCTACAGAGACAGCTGTGGTTAGACGTCTCCAACTGTCCTTTGTAAATTGGAAATTTTAGAAGCTATTTCAAAATCTGAAAATGCCTAATCACAAATTTAGCCTGTTCAAATTAAAGTCCAAATTGAGAAAAATCTGCCCTATAATTGGTGGGGGAAGTTTTCATTTCCAGAAGAAAAATCTAATTTTATGTTTATATTAATAAGACATTTTGAGGCATTACTCATTTAAAATTCAGTGGAAGTTAATTCCACAGAAAGATGTTAGTTAAGTAATTTATAATTTCTAACTTGGGTTAACAGATGCCTTACTCATATTCATGATCAACATATAGAAAACAGTAGAGCCAGGTGAGATTTCATGGGTTCCCCAACTTGTGTATTGACAAGTAGAACCAAGGCCACAGATTCATGGTCACTGATGCTTAGGCAGTCATTCTTAACTGTGGCAATTTTGACCTCCTGGGAAAAGTAGCCAAAGTCTAGAGAAAAATCTTTATTGTTATAACAAGGAAGAAAGTACTATACACATGCAGAAGACAGAAGCTGGGAGTGCTGCTGAATACCCAAAATGCACGAAACAGCTCCCTACAAAGTGGTGCTAAGACTGAGAAGCCCAGAGACAGAAATCACTTTCAAATGTAGAGGCTTATACATAAACACACAGAGAAACACACATATGTACATAAAGATAATCACGAGAAGATAAAATAGCTGCCTACATTATTTATCATGTTTACACAAAATTAAGGAAAGTAATAACAGCTAACCTTAGATTTTTGTATCTCTTTAATTTATACTTCAATTGCAACGTCAACAGATTCTGGTAGCTGTGCCTTCAAACTCTGTGCCCAAACTAGCTGTTTCCCCCATCTCCACTGATATCTCTTCACTCTGGCCATCATCATCTTTGGCATGGACCATTGCATTAGCATCCTGAATGATGTATCTTCTCTCCACTGATTCAGTCTGTTTTTTTCCTCTACAGCCATAATGATCTTAACAATATAAACCTGACCACATCATTTTCTTGTTGTGAAGCTAAATTGTCCCCTGGGACTAATACCATATCCCAGTGTATTATGGAAAACAATTTTTGGTTGTTATAATTAATGCAATATTATAGGTTTAACACCTGGGATGGGTGCACTGCAGCAGCCATCAGGAGACATTGGCAAGTAACCAGCTCAGTAGGGAGGCAGCAGCAGGCCCTACTTCCACATGCAGTGCAGTAGCCCTTGGGACACTTCCATCCCAGGTAGCCAGGGCTGGGAAAAACAGAAACCAGCCCTGCACCAGTGCACCCAGTGGCCACCACTGGATACCTGTAGCCAGCACTGGCCAGGAGAACCAAACAGTCACACTTTGGAGAAATTGTAGCCAAAGCAGGAAGTGCCTGGACCCCACTACCCACTTGTCCAAAAGAACCCAGCCATATGTCAAGATAAAGAAACAAAAGGCAGTCTCTGGCCTCCAACTCAAGCAGAGCAAGTCCAGGAAATGTAAACACAAAAGAGATCAGGAGTCGCACACCTGAAATTTCTGAAGTGATGGCAACTGAAGTAAAGAGACAACTTCATAAGGGTACAAAAGAAATTAGAACAGAAATACTATATCAGACAAAAGATGAAATGAAAAACATAATAAAAGAATTGCTAAGCATTTCTAAAGAAGACATAGATTAAAAAAATAGAAGAGCATAGGAAAATGAAGGAAACCATGAATGAACAATATAAGAGAGATTTAAAATACATGAAACAGATTCAAAGAGATATCCAGGAAATTAAAAGCTCCACTGAAAGCTGGCAAAATCGCTTAAAAATGAAGATAGACTTTCAGGCACTGAAGACAGGTTTGCAGCTTGTGATTGTGAAAGGAAAGAACTCTTAAAAATAACAAGGAACCACGAAATAACAATTCAATGACTGTAAGAAAATGTAAAGCAAAATAATTTAAGAATAAAAGGTGAGAGTGAAAAAGCAGGGATCAACACAAATGACATTAAAATTCTATGTACAGAAATAATTAGCAGAAAAATTTCCAAACATGGGAAAAGGATGCGATTAACAGATAAGTGAGGCATATAGAACTCCAGCTAACCATAACCAAAATAAATCTACACCCAGACATATAATAATCAAGATTCCAGAAATTCAACACAAGAACAGAATATTAAAAGCTGTTAGAGAAAAGAAACAGATCACCTATAAAGGAAAACCCATCAGAATCTTGATGGACTTCTCAACACAAACCATCAAGTCAAGAAGAGCTTGGAGTGAAGTATTTCAAAACCTGAAAGAAAACGACTTCCAACCCAAATTGATGTATCTTGCAAAACTATCTTTCAAAATAAATAGAGAAATAAGATACTTCCATAACAAAGAACAACTCAAGGAATTCATGACCACCAAACCAACCCTACAAAGAATCCTGAGGGACACTCTAGAGAGAGAGAAAAAAGATCATGGTTCCAGGAACAGTGGCAGAGGGGGATCACTGAGTAGGGCAGACAATTGAATGGAGGGGAAAAGTAGGGAACCGATGGCAGGAAAATAGCATGGCAGAGACAATGCAGTGCATTTTGGCCATAACCATTAATGTAGGTGGCCTCAATTCACCAATAAAAAGAAACACAGGCAGAGTGGATCAGGAGACAGGATGCATCAGTATACTTTATTCAAGAAACACATTTAACTCGAAAGGAAATTCATAGACTAAAAGTCAAAGGAGAGAAAACAATACTCTGTGTAACAGGGAACCAGAAAAAAAGTAGAGGTAGCTTGCCCATCAACTGCAGAATGGGAAAGAAAGATTTGGCATTTTTATACAATGGAAAGTTACTCAGCAATAAAGAAAGATAACCTCTAGACTCTTGTAAGTAAATGGATACAACTTGAGATCATGCTTATGGGTGAAATAGTTCAGAGTCATGGGTGAACATTGTGTTGTCTCTCTAGTATAAAAAACTAAAGGAGTTAGTGGGATCCAAAACGCACAATAGATGTTGTGAAGGTGAAAGTGGAGGAGATGTCTACAGGGGGAAGGCAGTGGTCATTGTTAATCTATTATGGTGTTTTGAAACCATGTATTGCTTTTATTGTTCTGTTTAGCTTGGTTTTATTCTGTTTTGTTTTGTTTGATTTTATTACATTTGATGGCATGGACAGCTATTTCAAAGATAAAATGTATTATAGTACCCATTATTGATTTCCTATTATCTTGTTTTGAAGCCCTGAATTGCTTTACTTGTTTTATTTGATTGATTTTATTCTATTTTGTTTTGTT
>RJWT010022562.1:0-17122 GCA_004365215.1 Cuniculus paca | reverse complement strand
AGCTATAAAAGAAGATAACCTCAAGGCTCTTGGAGGTGGATAGAGGCAACCTGAGATCATGCTCATGGATGAAATGGTGCAGAGTCACATGGGTGAATTTCATGTTGTCTCCCTAGTATAACAAACTAAAGGAGATAGTGGGATCCAAAATGCACAATACATTTTGGAAAAGTCAAAGGGGAGGAATTATCTAAAAGGGGAAGGAAGTGACCACTGTTAATCTAGCATCATGATTTGAAACTCATATTGTCTTCATTGTTCTGAGTAGTTTTGTTTTATTCTGTTTTGTTTGATTTTATTATACTTGATGGCATGGACAGCTATTTCAAAGATAAGAAAATATATAATTGCAGCCATTGAGGATGTCCAATTATCTTGTTTAGAAACCCTGTATTGCTTTCATTGTTTTGTTTTGATTGATTTTACTCTATTCTGTGTTGTTTGATTGTAATATGTCTGAAGGTGTAGACAACTATTCTGAAGATAACAAGAAGCATTATGGTAGCCACTGCTGTTTTACTCGTATCTTGAAGTTCTGTATTGCTTACACTGTTCTGCTTTGTTTGTTTTGTTTTGTTTTCATTTTTTTTTACTGGTTTTATTTTGTTCTATTTTGTTTGATTTTATTTATCCCTGATGGTATGGGCAGTTATATTGCAGATAACAAGAGGCATTATGGTAGCCATTATTGATTGCTTTTTACCCTGTTTAGAAGTCATGTACCATGCTCATTGTTTTGTTGTGATTGACTTTACTCTGTTTTATTTTGTTTGGTTGTATTCTTTTCAAAATAAAGAATAATAATAATAATAATAAATACACCTCTCCCAAAAATAAAAGGTTGCTCAATGTGGCAATTCTGTTTATATAAAGTATTAGGAACAACCTATATGCCCATGCCCAGCAGCCTGGTTGAGTGAACTGAACATCTACATCATAGAGTATTGATAAAATTGAACCTTAATAAAAACAAATGAACCTAACAATATATCAAACTGATAATATAATCATGGCAAAATAAAATTAAGTCATCTATATATATACTAATCTCACTACACTAGTAGTGTGAACTATTCTAGGACAAAAGGAATTGCAAACAAATATTGAACTAGAAGACCTGGCTTTTGGAGTGGCCTTAGTATTATAATTCAAATCTTAATTTATATGAAAAGCAGGAGAGAGAAAATGAGTGAGCTTACTGATATTTTTAGGAACACAACTGTCTGTGAAAGAAGAGTGATGTAAATATGAACTAGAAGAAGAATTTGGTGGCATTCTTTCAGAGTAGGAGGTATTACCATCAGCTCATATTTTTTTAAAAAATGTATTTCCTAGTTCTGTCCATAGAAATACACGCCAGGAGCAAAGAATACACATATTTGTCCATGTCAGAAACTACAGAGTCTGAAACTAGATACAGCGGTGCACTCCTATAATCCCAGCACTCCAGAGGCTAAGGCAGGCGGATTGTTGCACATTTGAGGCTAACCTGAAGTACATAGTGAGACCCTGTCTCAAAAGACTAAAACAAACAAAATCTATAGAGTCTGAGATTTTATCCTCCATTTAACTTTACAAGCTAGCCTGCCAGTTCCATGAATTCTGGCAGAACACAGAGGACTCCTGGGTCAGCATCAAAAGACTTTAGTACTTGTAGAAACGGCAGTGGCCAGAGCATTGACATTTATGCCAGTCCTCCCACCTCAATTCCCACAGGGCAATGTGAAAACAACCAGATGACATGTACACATCATGGCATAATGGTTATGTCATAGAAGAAACCTAAATTTGTGAAAACTCCACCTCATAGATTGGGAAGTGTGATGTATGCCTTAGAAATAGAGAGCGAAAAATTATCTTTATTATAAGAGCTGTAAACAAGCCTGCCTTTTGCTCTGGAGAAAGGCAACATCTCTGTCTTACCAGGCTTATTCACCACACACAAGTCTTTGGAAAAATAGTCCAGAACGAAGGGCAGTTACTGCCTCACTTAAAAGAGGTACAAGAGATGTGCAAAACGTGCATGAGATATCCATTCAGAACTCATTCTCAACACCCAGAATTCTTCATAACTGATGATGAATTTGGGGGAGGGAAAAGCAAGTGTGGAATATGTTATTGTGTCAGAAATGTAGGAAATCCTAAAAAAAAATGTGATAAGCCATTCAAAGGAACACAGAAGTCAAAGTAATTAGAACATCAAAAAGAATAATAATGGAATCGATTATAACACATTACATACAAAAAGAATCCACAAGGTCAGAGTTTTCATTTTAAAAGATGGAAGAAAATTACCCTTTATTGAAAACTGCCAACTAATAAGTACAGAAGCAATAAAAGGAGAAAATAGGTAGAAATCATAAACAGTTGCCAAAATTCTTGGTTAAAAAGTTGCTGAGGAAAACAGCTTCAAAGTACTACTCCAAAAATTGTATATTGATTTTGAATGGAAAAACTTTTTACAGTGGAGAAATCGGACAGCTTAACCAAGTGATGAAACTTAACACCATAAATTAATGTTAATGAGGCAAATTGTTATGTGTCTCCTAGAGGAACTGTATGAGAGCAATATCACCTCGGCAGTATTTGTGTCAAAAATTGCTTTACTTCAAAGTAGTCAAATGAAGAAACTATAAGATAAATACAAACTGTGAACCATTCTACAAAACACCTGGCTTGCCCTCTTGGTAAGTATCAATGCCAAGACCAAAAGGAAAAAACTGTTCAAGATGAAAGAGACATAACACGAATACATGTAAATGATGGTTGGTTCCTGGATTTTTTTAACTATTAATTTTTTTGAAAATTTTGGAAATTTGAAAACACAGGCCATCTTCAGTGGAATCAAGGCAAGGCATTGTGGCTGAGTAAAAAAATGTCCCTTTTCTTTGGAAGTATTAGGGAAAAATCAACATGATTTATTACCATGTTGCTTGCTTTCAAATGATTTGAGAGAGTACGGCTATGAAAAAATGCTAATTAATGAATTTTAGGTGAAGTTTACTTGGGCTTTCATCCTACTAGTCTTCCAACTTTTCTTTGGGCTTGCAACTTCTCAAAATAAAATGTCAAGAAAATACTAATAAATTATATTTCCTATCTTTTCAAACTGTAGTATAAATCTCTTACAAACTTCAGCCCCTCATCTTTAAGATTACTTAAATTTCCTCTTTGGAAACACTTGTTGGTTTCCTTATAATTTTATTATGGATAGTAACCAAAACTATGCATGGAATTCTGCTATGCAAGCACTATGAATTTGACCTGGGGTAGGTAATACACTTTATTTTATATCCAAAATTAATACTTTGTTTAAAATCTTGAATTTCTAGATTATACATATTAAAATAATATTTTCATGGTCTCCCAGTTTATATATTATATATTATATATATTATATATTATATATATTATATATTATATTCATGGTCTCTTAGTTTATAACTAATATATACATACATAAATATGAATAAATCTATTTTTTCTTTAAAATTTTTTATTACTATCCTGTATCTTTTTTGATGCATGATAAATATATTCATCATGAGATACTGGTACATACAGTATACATGTTGCATCTTAATCTATTAACATTTTTCATGTATATCTCATCACCTAAATATAATTATGCTTATTCCATAGTCATAGTATTTACAAAGTAGCTTAGTGATAAGCAGTATCTTCAAGTGCATTACTGCTTATCTCTGCTTTCTACTACCTGTAAATCATTAATCGCATTTAGCTCTGTCTTTGCATTTAGAGGGCCCTGCTGATTCAATTCTTTTCCCAGAGATTTTTTGTTTTATGTCTCTAAGATTATTCTTTTCCACTTTAAATTGTCTAACCCTCTCATCTCCTTTTCCAATTGTAACACTGATGGAAAATTATCAGGAGCTGATCAGTCTCCAGAGCTGATGGATGAGCTTATGGTAAAGGAGTAAATAAAATACAATATGCATTTTAAGGAATAAATACAATGCAATATGGTTTGTGGGTATTCATGAAGGTCAGAGCTCTCTTGGAGCTAAGACAGACTACTTTGAACTGTCTGGGGTTCAGAAAAGTGGAGGGCACATCTGAGGCAAAAGGCATGTGAAAATGAGCAAGGCCTTGAGAAGTCAGAACAAAGACATTCCAAGCAGTAAATCTTTGCTTAATGAGAGAACTGTTTGATCGCTAGGGTTCACAATTCACTGCTCTGGAATAGGGAGTGAGAGCCAGAGTCCTCAGTGTGGTGTACCTTGCCTTCAAAGACAGTGAATGTGAGCTTCTCCAACATAGCCAGAGAGCACTGGGTCAGCAACTTAACCCTTACACAGTCTGGTCCCCAACAGGAAATTTTATGGATGGTTTGTTGACTGTTCAATTATCTCTGTTGTTTCTGTGGGTCCTTATATGTCCCTCTCAAAATAAACATATGAGCCAGATGTAATAAGCTTTAATAAATGGCAACACCTTTCCCCAGTAGAAAGCATTTGCTTAGAATTCTAAAATTCCATTTAGTTACTGTCAGAACGCTGAGTTTTTCCTTATCTGGACTTTCAGCCTTATTTTCTTTTAGTTTTTCTCTAACTTCTTTAATTTTTGGTTACATGAACACATCATTCTTTTCTTTATCACCTCATTGTAGCACTAATTATATCTGGACCTCAACAGAACAAAAGGCACTTAACAAAAG
The DNA here is from genome assembly GCA_004365215.1 of Cuniculus paca. Classification (NCBI taxonomy): domain Eukaryota; kingdom Metazoa; phylum Chordata; class Mammalia; order Rodentia; family Cuniculidae; genus Cuniculus; species Cuniculus paca. The sequence goes on along the minus strand of RJWT010022562.1, from coordinate 12,444 downwards.
TACATTGTGTTCCTAGCACTTCTTGATCTATTTCTACCTCCCACATCAGTTCTTATGCATTCTTATGACTTAACCTCACTTCATCTGTGTGATACCCTTAAAAAGTAGAGTGAGGAGTGGTGTGGTTCATTACAAAACAGCACTACAGGGAATGGCTCATACAAACACACAGAAGCCAAGAGAGTGTTCAAAACATACACATTCCTATGCTCTAAAATGAATTGTTTGTATCTTTGAACTCAAGACATTAGAGGTGTCATTAGTGGTCCTCTATTTCACTTAAGTGATCCTCATCTCCTAAATAAAGAGGTACATGACAGGCTCCAAAGAGAATGAAGAAGAGTTCTTCCTATTTTATTCTAAAGATTCACAATCAGAAAGGACTCAGATCCAAATAAAACTTTACCGATCTGCCTATCTATCATCTATCTATCTATATCTATCTCTCATGTTACACATACATTAAATGTTTAAAATGAAAATAACACCAGACATGGCAGCACATCCTGTAATCCCAGCATTCATGAAGCTGAGGATTGCCACAAGATCAAAGCTAACCTGGGTTACATTATTAGTTCCATGCCAGCCTGCACTACCTGTCTCAAATAAAAATAAAACCCTCTCTCAAAAAACAAAAAAAAATGAAAATACCTGAATACAGACTGACTGCCAAGGATACGTCAATAACATATTAAATGGTGGAGCTATAGTTGCTTTACTAATTTCCAGTGGACAACAGCAGGAATAGCCACAACAGGACACAGCTTACTGCATCAGCACTAAGAGTCAACTCCTAAAAACTGAGTAGGATTCCCAGTCCTGTGGGAGGCTGAGGATTAATCCACATGCCTCTTATGGTCTGAATGAGATAGGAACCATGTGATAGGGCATTTTCAAAGCATTTCTGGAGCACAGTACTGTGACACACATTTAAGAACACACAATACATTTTTGTTAAATAAATGAGAAAAAATCAGAAATGCTAAATTGTTATAATTTTGCCACTATGCAGATCATCTGGAAGAAAATTCAGATATAGAACATTAGCAGAAAGAACATAGTCTTACCAGAATCCAATCTTGAACACACTTAAGAGTCCACAAGGCATAAAATATTTCTTTACTGTCAACATTACATAGGCTGGTTGTACCCAGAGCCCTGTCGGTCTTCCTTATTACTTCTGTCTTTCCCTCACCTCCCCTTATTCTATCGTGCCCCTTCCAGGTCACCCAGAACTCTGATGTTTTCGTGGCCAAGGTTCTTTGTGGGCTACTTTTTGTTCCATTTTCTACTGCAATGATGGATCCTCAAATTCTTCAGAAAGAACTACCTCCCCAACAAACAAAACTGTCTTCCAGTAATTGATAATAGCTTCAATTCACTTTTAGGCTAAATGTCTCCTCCTAAATGATGCAGTAAAAGGAAACAGAGAAGCCTGCTCTGCAGCTGATAAAACTGAAGACAGCCAATCTCTGTAGGTAAAGTGATACAGGTTAGGTCAAAATATTTCTATATTTTAAAAATCTAGATATTCTGTGTATGTATTGTCCTGGGAGAAGGGCACAATTAATCCAGTGTGTCAAGGGCAATCAAAGTCAGTTATTAAGACTCTATTTCATGCTTGTGTTTTTCTCCCAGTGATGGGAATCAAATGCAGGGTCTCATACATGCTGTACCACTAAACTGCTCACTTATCATCCCCAGCCCCTCACTCCATGCCTCCACCCACAGTGCGTATTGTTTCTAAGGCAAAGAGTACAAGATGGTCAGTACATGAAGGCTGCGAGAGTGAGGCAGTGTTGGCATGGACAACTGAAGCCACCAGAAATGCTAGAGAAGAAAAGAAGTTTCGAAAATCACTAAACTTCCTATCTTCGCTCCTTAGTGAACCCCCCTGTGCAGCATCCTTACAAGGGGACCCAACAACCTCTGTGGATGAGCCCTCCAGGGAGGGAAAGCCTCCTCACACTAGCAAGTTTTCCTCTATATTGGATCAGACACCGTAAAACACTGCCTACCTACCTGGCCCCATCCTGCCCTTGAAGTAGGGAGGCATTTCTTCCCCATCCTTGTACACCTCAGAGTCAGCTTCTCAAGGAGCCCAACTTGCAGAATGTATTCAGTATAAATCTACCTTGGTGTAAAGACATCTTATTCTAACCTCAGATGCTATGTTGATTAAGAAAATCTCTGCTCCACACAGTGACCTTTCTGACATTTTAAGGCAGTTATTGTGTGTTTTAGGGAAAAATAAAGAGGAATTAGACAACACAAAGCACTAAAGTCAGGAGAGTGTTGTGTCTTGGAAACCATGCCTGCATCACAGTTGCCAAGTTTGGCTGGAGATATTCCCACCCACAGGGCCAGCTGGCTGGGAATTGTTCCATAGACAGTTTACTATCACCAACCCTGAAAACACAGTGCATTAGTTTTCTATTGCTCCCATTTAAAAATGCCACAAGCTTGGCAGTCTTAAGCAAGACCCATTTATTAGTTCTAGATAGAGTCTAGTGAGTCTCAACCAGGGTCTTTACTTAGGGTGTCACAGGACAAAATCAGGGTTTCAGTGGGACTAAACTCCTTTCTTCAGGGCCAGTGAATGAGAGGAGAAAGTTCTCTTACAAGCTTATTCAAGTTGTTGGCAGAATTTCGTTTCTTGTTTTCAGAGGTGCAGTCCCAATTTGTTTGCTGGCAGTCATCGAGGGCCCATCTCGGCTTCTAGTGACCGACCCACATGCCCTGAAGAACACGGACTTCAGAACACCAGGCAGACTGTAGGACAGGGTTCAGGAAACCCTAAAAACAGAAGAACTAGGCAAAAGTCTACATATTAAGAAATGTGACCGCCATTATTCACCTTCTTCACCCATTTGGCGGTCAAGAGTGCAGAAACTGACCTCCCCCCACAAAAAAACATGTTTAACCTATTACTGATTATGTTGTCTGTAATCTACATAATCAGTGTTTTTGCATATTTAAAAGTACCATTTTTCAGTTTTGTCATTTATTCTCTCTACTGTTCCCTTTATCATTCTTTTTGACTGGCACTTGGTTAAGGCCAGAGCAGGAAGTCACACATGGATCATTTTTCCATGATGGAAAATATACCCAGTTAACCTTCCTTTACCCCTTACCTTTCCCTTTTTCTGGACCACAGACACAAAAGAATCTATGGAAATAGCTAATGGCCTGAGTCAGGAGACTGTCTTCTGAGGTCAAATACGGTATATTTTTAAACAAACAGATTCCCCCAAAGAGGATAAGAGGCCCACAGCAGGCAGGTCAGCACCCACCTTTTATTCATCCTTGTATATCTAAGGACCAGAACTCAGCCTGGCACGTAACAGATAATCAATACATGTTTACATGGATCTTCCTCAGGCAGATTTTAAACTCCCACCAAAACCAAACATCCAGCTCGCCTCTCTTTCCCATTCATTTTCCAGTTTTACGTGGAGCGGTCAGCCTCACAGTCCACTTAGAGCCTCCTCCAAGCCTCTCTTGATCGTGGCCCTCGAAACTTCAGGTGGCGGCTTCCTTCGCTGGGGGCGGCGCCTGGACACCAGTGTCCCGCGCCAGGGCGGCCTCGGTGTCCCGGACGCAGGGTGAAGAGCCGCCTCCCGCGCTAGGCGGCGAGAGAGCACAGCGCTCAGCGGTTCGCCGGGCGCTCGGGACCTTGCCTTGTGGTTAGGCTAGCGGGATCGCTCGGACGACCTAGCCGTGGAAGGGTGCACCCTGGACGTGGTGAGCCCTAGCGAGGGTGGTGCCAACTGAGCGCCCCTTGCTCTGGGGTCCCGGGGGTACACGGTCCTGGCGCGCTACGAGGACCGAGCGCGCTGGCATCGCCGGCTTCGCGCCTAGGATTTTGCGGTTTGGCGATCGGGCGGGCGCTTCCTTCAGCCCTCAGACCCGCGGCGGCGCCCGGGCTGTGCTGGAGAGCGGCGAGGTGAGACCTCGCGGCCCGCTACACCGGCCCTCTGTTACCTGCTGAGCACCTTCGCAGCCATTCTGGAGGGGGCATGTTTCAGGTGGGCAGGGTCAGCATCCCTAAGGCTGCCCCCCGGAACCTGGAGGACCTGGACTCTGTGCAGCGCGTCCTGTTACACAGGTCAGTGTGGGCCCGGGGCTCGGGGAAGGACCGCCCTCAGTGCTCCCGGGATTCCGGAGAGGGGAGGGAACAGCTTTTCTTGCAGGAGTCTTGCAGAAGCTTCTGATTAGGGGTTCTCTGTGCAGCTCTGGCAGCGGGAAGGGGCGCTGTCCTCCAGTCCCTTCCAGAGCCATGCACTCACGATCCACCCGGTCCCGCTGCAGAGACGCCAGCCCCGCGTGGGTGGGATCACCCATCTCCTCCGAAAAACGCTACTTGATAAAGAAGGGAAAGAACACCTTAACAAAGCTGTCTTTGAAACACCTCTAGCCTTCCTCCAGCGAAAATATTTAGCTGAGAGTTTTGTTTAGACTTTGGCTGTGAATGGAATTAGAAGGAGCCTCTTCCTTAAATCATCTAAGACCCCACCCCCTCCCACACTAGCGAGTGCGTGCTTGCGTCCAGATACACAAAAGAAATTTAAGCGGTCCTCTAAAAAGGATCAGAACCCAACTTTCTGTAAACTGTTAGTGTATGCACTACTAGTACCTTTGTGCAACCTTATCCTTTATTCAACATAGACTGACAAATATTAAAACCCATGGTAACTGTAATGAGTTTATAGACGAATTAAGAATCCACATGAAGAACAAAATGTCTTTTCATTTTAAGAGCGGATGGATGGAATGCCAGGCAGTTAATGCTGCTTTGACTTTGGAAAAGCCTGGCCTTCATAAGATGTGATGTAGAGAAAAGAAAGAAAGGAAAAAAAAAAATACTCATTTAGAAATACTGTATATCAACAGTTTCTCTTGAATACATTTGTGGTGAGAAATAAGTGCTGCTTAGTAAGTATCTTTCAGAGGGAGGTTTATGTGAATTCTGTCATCTGTAAACGTTTCAAGTGACCCTTTTAAGACTTTGTACAAAACCATATGAGCTGTAGAAATGCCGTACCACTGGAAGTGTGAGGAAAAAGAAAGACATTGTGCAAGAAAGAAATTGAGTTTCTTCTGCTTAAGAGTTGTCTTCTGAAACTTGCAATTATCTACAGTTCTCCCCATTCCAGTTCCCACTCCTCGAGAGCTGCTGCCATATAAAATAAAACATTATCAAATAAGTGGCTAAAATAGTATTCTGTTAAATTCTGAAGGACAATTCCCCTTAAATTTGACAAAATTACAATCCAAAAATAACCCCAAGAAGCATTAACTGAAAACTCCTTCACAGCACGACTGGCAAATCTGGCAGGGGAGTTTGTTTTAAATGCTTAAGACTTTGCTCTTAGAGAATTTCTTTGTACTTTTCATGTTTTAAATGTACAGTGCCAAAAAATCCCAAACTAATTAACACTACCGGGTTTCAGACCCAAAGCACAAACCTGTCTGAATGAGAAAAGAGAAAGTTTAAACCCTAGTCATCAAAACTGAGAGGATTATTTCGGAAGTAGTGGAGTATTTCTGGAGTAAACCTGCTCAGTATTAGAATGAAAAGCTACTTCATCTGAATTACAAATAACTGTTCCCATATGCTTTCTGGACCAGAGGAATCTGAAACTATAATAGTGTGTGTCAGTATCATGGCTAGTGATTTATTTTTAACAGAATATGAAAATTTTTTGCTTTTGCTTTTTATTAATGGTTGGTATTTTCAGACACACTTGTTAAAAATTTGAGACATCTGTAAAAGTTCCTTTTTCCTATGATAAAGCTATATTTTCACACACATTCATATTTAATCAAATGTTTCTTGTTTACCTCTATAGATTTATTTAGACATAATGTAAAAGAAATTAGAGAAATCAGCTAAACTTTAAATCACATGCATCTTGCATCTTCTTACCATAGTCCTTATGAGCTAAACTGGTGCATAGCTTATGTTTTAAACAGACCAGTGGCCTTAGGGATAGAATTCAGAGACAAAGAAGATAGTGTACTACTGTATTTTATTTTTACATTTTATTTCAAAGGGTAAGTCTCCTCAGTGTTTACTTTTTAAAAATTACTTGTATATTTTCCATTGCAAATATGGTTTTCACAATGTAAAGCATTAAATTACTGTGCTTTTGAAAACGATCCTTTGGCCAAACCAAAACTGATGAAACATTGCAAACTTTTCCCTGCATGAGGTGTTAACTTCAAAATGTCAATGCTAAAATGAGACTTGCCCAAAAAAAAAAAATTCAGCTAGTCTACTTTTTGGACAAATAAGTTCATGTTGTCTGAGTCAGGGGAAAACTTCAGTATTACATTTCTTAGTTACTTTTACTTAAGTAAATTAACTTTTTGTATCATCTTGATTACAAGGAGTATACACATAATCATGTTAGCACTCAGTATTTTGGACAGATGTTTTTAAAATATTTATGCACAAGGCTATTACAATTTAATCTTTACCTTACAGTCTTATTTCTGTTATATATAGTTGTGTCATTTGACAAGACTTTTTTTTAAAGTCTCTGCTTAATTTTTCTGTCACATAAGGGGGAGGGATAATACCTCATAGGATGGCAGTATGAATGTCTGATTATATTGAGTGCTCTATAAAAATAAATTTTTGTCCAATAAAGGGATTATGTTAACAACTCTCCTAGAAAGCTAAACCAGAACATGAAAGGACAGCTATTGCCAAAGGTGCTAAGACTCCACCAAGTGACTACCTAGGCCTAATCACTAATGAATAGTGTTGGTCCAGGCTCAAGTGAGGATCTTCTTTTTACACTTAAGGCAGCGTAAACTAGAGCTCAGTCCCCCCACCCCCAGATATTTAATGACTTAAATTTCATGCTCTTGCCAACAGAAAAATAAACATTCAAAATATCTCAAATATCTAGAACTTTCAGGGGTAAAAGTGTGTCCTATTAAGTAATATTCCTGTTGTAACAGAGTATATGAAGTATCTTTTAAAGTTGTAATAATGAAAACTAAAATAATAAAAACTTCTGAAAATATAGCATAAAGCATACACTGATCTATTTTTTAAATGTAAGGCATTAGAATTCAAAAGTTTTAGAGTGGAAGAGACTATTTTTGCTGCCTTCAAGTGAGGAAACTTACTTTGTCCATGTTCATTTGGTCATTAGTGCCAGAATCAGAGTTCAGATCCTCTGACAGGGGATGAGTGATGCTTAGGGATTGTCTAGCATCTGGAGAGTCATTGTCAAATCATTAGAAGTTTCAACAATGCTGTGATTCATTTTAAGATGCTAGTAGGGCTTTTGGCACTCACTCTAAGCTATAGGTTTTTTTCTAACTCTTATTCTCCTTTATGTTTCCGACTTTCTTCTTCATTAGTAGATTGTGAACCATCAACAGTTTCTGAGGCTGTCATATTCTGTCCTTTAGGGAGCCTCCTCTCTTTCTAGCTGGCAACTACTAGTTTATAGCAGTAGAACAGTACATCAGTTTTTTTATAATTTATAAATGATATATAAAGTGAAGTAGAAGTAAATGAATTGGGCTTGGGGTTTGAGCTTTGTCTCCTGTAGTTACTTTTATGCCTACCTCTGAATCTTTACCTGTATTTCATTATTATTCAAACACAGGGTACATGATCTTACAATATTTAAGTTCCATACCTTTTAGCAAGTAATTTATATAGGAAAATAAAAATTTAGGTCATAATTAATTCCATAAATTTGGCATTGCTGAAATATTTTTATACATTATGACTATCTCAAATTTGAAAAGTTCTAATTACAAAGTCTCAATTTTAAAGGATATTTTTCTGAACTGCCAAGTTAGTTATTTGTGACTTAAAAAATAATTGTGGTTGTCAGTATTACCGCATAGTTCTTGAAGTGTTTGTATTTACGGTTAAGGTAATATTAATTAAAATTTTAAAAAAATATTAATTACTAACAAAACTCTAGTAAATGAATTTTTACCCCAGAGTTTAAAGTTTTTAATGACGATGACCTCCTGTGAACTTGTTTTCACTTACTGCTCATTGCTAGCTACTCTTCCATTAGAGAAAGAGCTCTGGAACCTGCTAAAGAAACTAAATATTTAATCATGTTCTTATCTGGTGTATTTTATGTCAGAATTGTATTATTTGCCTAATTGAGATGATAATCTATGGAAATAAGGACCCCATGTCTCATATGTCTTCAACTCAACATATTTGAGCCTTATAAGATGGCTGGCCATTTGCGTAGTTGATAATAGAAAATACCAAAGTCTAAACCTTTTAAACCTTCTTGTAATTACTAATTATGAAACAGAAAGAGACTATTTTTATAAAAGCTGGAAAATTCTCTTCTTTTCCTTTTCTTCTCTCCTATACATCTAAGGCATTATATGTTGATAAGGTTAGTACAGATACGATATATAAAGTTAGAAATATTATTAGCTAATACTGTCCCCTGAGAATTAAGAATACCAAATGATTGCTCTTATTTTTTTATGAATTATCAAGCAAGGTGGCAACTTTCTGTTGTTGTCTTTTGTCCATTAAACTAACACATGGATGGATGTTGGTCAACCAATGAAGTTGCTATAACCCAAGGACATATCTAGTAGAAACACATTTCTTAGTAGGTACATTTTCATGTGGCTTTTTCCCCCTCCAGTTTGACCTTGTGAAAGGTGAAAGATTAAAAATAAATAAATAAGGAGCTGGGTTTGGTGGTCCATGCCTTGTAATCCCATCCCTCTGGAAGGCTTAGGCAGGAGGATCACAACTGTAAGCTCAGTCTGGGAAGTTTAGCAACTTATTGGTATCCTGTCTCAGAACAAAAATGAAAAAGGGTCCTAGGGATGTAACTCTGTGAAGGCGCTGGGTTTTATCCCCAGTACCACAAAAACAATCAGTCCTGTTCTTTGACAGATTGCCATCTGGTGGCAAAGATGGATCTATTCCTAATTTCAATTCAAGACAGATTGGCATTAGTTACACTAGAACCTTATGGGCTGTATTATAAGGGGTAGATGGAAAGAGGAATTCTTATAGAGGTACAAGAAGTATCTGGGAAGGCTTTTTGAAAAGTGCTGTTTGAATAGGGTCTTGGAGGAAAATGTAGTGCTGTATTTCAAAGAGTGAATTTCAGAGAAGTATCAGTCCTCTCTGAGAGAACCATGAGAGTAAAAGATACAAGTTTTATTGACACTTTATGAACTAAGTATCGTACATACATTAACTCAATGGATCCCAAATGTTCCTGTAAAATAAGTGCCAATATCTGAACTTACAGGTTAGGAAAGTGAAGCTTAAATTGAATTGCTCAAAGTGATACAGACGATGGATTCTGGAGCAGGGAGAGATCTGGCTGCCAGGCTCAAATTCAGAAGCTGGGAGTGGTTCCAATCTACTAAGGAAGTGACCCATGCTTAAGAAGAACAGCACTATATATCGAAATATGATATACACATGCACCGATATACATGGGGAAGTTTGGGGGCTATGTTTTCCAAGTTCACAGAATCAGTGGGGACACTTATTTAAAATAGAAATTCCAGTTCCCTCTGGAATTTCTGATCCCACTGATGTGGGGCAGCCCCTCAAACTCTGCAGGTTTAACAAGTCTCAGGTAATTCTTTCCATCAGGCAAGTCAGACATACTTGATTATCTTGATTAAGATGTAGTGGAGAAATAAAGCATCTAACTCCTAATTGGTGCTCTTTCATTTGTAGTACTGGGAAAAAACTTTTTTAAAAGATACTGAATATAGAACTTTGACTTAATTCTCTGTGTAATGAGGTGCCATTGGAGGTGTATGTGTCCAGAGTAAAATTATTAGATGCTTGTAGAAAAATAGAATATTGTTTGTGGGAAGAAAGATGTGCTACTTTGCTAAAATTTAAAATGTCAGTTTTTTTCTCCCAGTAAGTTGCTTTAAAAATGGAGAAAGACTTGTTAAAGAGATGCCTAAAAAGAGGATAAGAAACTAGGACTTCTACTGATGTGGAGAGGGGTTTGGGGAAGGGAGAGGGGAATAATGGGCATGAAAATAATCAAAGCAGAATACACATGTGTACCAATGTACCATCATAATCTCATTATTCTCCACTAATATGTACCAATTAAAAAGGGGAGGTGCCTAGAACATTTTTTTTATTTTGGAACAGAACAGAACATTCAAGACTGTGGGAACAATAAGTATATATATTTTACCAGAAACATACAGTAACTATTATAGTGACTCCAACTTAAAAAAAATAGTTTTTTCTGATTTTAAAAATAATACATTTTTGTGTACAGTCAAAGTGCTGATGAAAATATTTGTTTCCTTTCTTCCTGGCTCCACTCTTCAAATTTCTAGCTCATGACTTCCTCCTTTGCTTGCAGCTTGTAAGGTTGCTGCATTCTTACCAGAGAAAATAAACTGTATCACATGTAGACTGCTTCTGCTTCTGCTTCTGTTTCCTGCCTGAAATCGCAAGTCAACATCCACACCTGCACCATCCTTTGGCCTGTCCTTCCTTAAGCAAGGGGTATTGAGCGACCTTATCTCCTCAAGGACGTAATTTAGCCTATTATTCCTTTACAAACTAGTCTTCTATTCTGCAACTCAAATAATATGTGGACATCTTCCGGGGGCGGTGGGGGGAAGGGGGCAGAACTCTTGTGGATTTCTAGAAATGATTTAAAACTTTTTATTATACTTTGAAATAAACAAGGTATACATTATGCTTTATAGTTCTGTATAAAATAAAAAAACAATAAAGTAGTAAAAATTATTTTGTAAATTGATACCAATAAAGTTCAAAATGGAATTCAATAGTTATACAACTATAAAAGAGCACATTTAGAAATGAATACAACTAAAAAATAACACCTAGGGAATTCATGTGTACACAATTTAATGTGACAAATGAAACTAAATTGTGGTCTAAAAGTATAAATGTTTGACTGCTACTATCCAGGCTCTTTTGAGTTCTACTTGTAAATAACACCATGGGTCACATGATGACTAATTTGCTACTTTTCTCTGTTGGGAACACCTCATAATAACAAGATAAATTAAGGTTTCCACTAAGAAATCGTAGGTACTCATGTGCTAGCTTGGGTTTCTCCGGGTATCCCATTAGAACTTTATATTTTTATAATACTTATCGTGATATGCTATAATCGTTCATTTGCCTTTCAGTTTCCATCTGTCATCTACTTTAAACTGAATTTTCAGCATACATGCTTTGAGATTATGAAATAACGTTACATCCTTTTTTACTTGTTTTACCATATACATTTCCCTGATAGATTACTCTTTGAAAAAGTTTCTACTTAAGCTCATAATATTAACCATTTTATAAATGAGTGGTTTCACCAGGCGTGGTGGCGCACGCCTGTAACTCCAGCGCTGGGCCCTCAAGCGCTCCTCCTCCCCCATCTGTCCGACCCTGAAAGGGCAGCAACGCTGGTGAGAGGACAACCCGCCCCGACCCCGACCCCCGAGCGGGACGGTCTCAGTCTCCCACAGAGCCAACAAGCCCAGGGCAGACACCACCAACAGCCAGCGACCCATACCGGAGGCGCCCACGGAACGACGACACCACTCAGCCTCGGGCACCTGCAGGACAAGCTGGAGCGCTCCAGGAGCACCACAGAAGGCCAAGGCAGGAGCATGGTTGCGCGCCACGGGAGAGTTAGGCAGAAAGATTGCCTGAGTTCAAACCCAGCCTGAACTACACGGCCAAATCCTGTCTCAAAACAAACAAACAAACAAACAAAAAATCACTTTCTCCTGTTTAGAGTGCTGTTTTTAATACTTACAGATCTTATAACTTTTATCCCTTATTTTCTTAAAATAGAATTGCAATAATTGAACTAACTAGTTTCCCTTCCCTCCTTATTCACAGGGATATGCTCCAAGAATCCCAACGGATGCCTAAAACCTTGGGTATTAGTGCAGTCTATACCTGGTCAAGTATTCCTTACTTAAAATGCTTGGGCACACAAGTATTTTGAATTTCTAATTTTTAAATTTTGGAATATCTGCATATGCATAATGAAGTTTCTTGGGGATGGAACCCAAGTTTAAACATAAAATTCATTTAAATTCTCTATACACGTTACACACATAGCATGAATGTAACTTTATACAATATCTTTAGTTTGCCTATAATTTGATTGTGACCTATCAATAAGGTGAGGTGTGGAATTTTCCACTTGTGGCATCCTGTTGGTGTTCAGAAAGCTACAGATTTTGGAGCACTTTGGATTCTGAATTTTCAGATTAGAAATAGTCTCTCTGTCTCTGTCTCTGGCTCTCTCTCTCTCTGTATGTGTGTGTGTGTGTGTGTGTGTGTATATATATATATATATATATAGTGTGTGTGTGTGTGTATAGTTTGTGTGCATGTGTATATATATATATATATATAGCATGTATATATAATATATACATATAGTCTATTTT
>RJWT010022561.1:0-17127 GCA_004365215.1 Cuniculus paca | reverse complement strand
AAAGGAACCTTGGAAATTTCCTCATACAGACTTTGGAGGAGGGCAAACAAGGACTTAGAATCTTTTCATTTCTATGGGCAAGAAATAAAGTTTTAAGAATATTACCTGCCTCTCCTCTACCACTGGAGGTCCCACTGAGCAAGAATACCCTGAAAAGTAGCATGAGAATGTCCCCAAGTCATCCATTCCATAATGCTAACAGGATGGTGGATCCGAGAACTCTGCTGAGAACCATATAGAATTCTGTCTTGAGCCATGTGTGGATACTTCAGCAAAGTTACACTTTCTCAGTGAAGATTATAACATCCAGAAACATGCTTGCTACCTATTTACTATCTTTTGCTGACTGCTGCAATCTCTTCTCATCATTCTTCCTTCCAAATGAACTATACCATAACAGTTAGACATTCCATTTTAAACCTTTCAATTAGTAACTCCATGGAAGATAACCATAGCCAGCCTCTGATTTTCTTTTTTAAAAAAGTAATGCTATGTTGCTCTTCCAATTATCTTTCTGTGTAAGAATCCACCTCAAAACTCTGACTTTAAACAACAGTTATTATTTCCCACAATTCTGTTGATTGATGGGACGGCTTCTCTGCTGGCCTCCCCCTGACTGTCACACAGCTGCATTCAGAGGGAATATTGTCTGGCTGAAAGATCCAGGAGACTTTCACTCAGATCCATGGAAGATGGTCCTGGAGGGGATGTCTCTCTTTAGCTTCTCAACCTCCTATGGGTTAGATTGGGATCCTTAAACGGTAGTTTTAGAGCAGCACTTCATGGTGATAAAATACAGCTTCAAAGTTTCTACATCTTTGAAAGTTGTGCAACTTAATTTATCACTATTCTTTGGTTAAAAGCAGTCACAAGGCCAGACTAGATTCAGGGTTCTGACTAGGTTCAGAATCCATCTCCTGATAGGAAAAGCAGCAGAGGGAAAGGGCATCCATGCAGAAAGTGGAGGACTGGTCATAGTCATCTAACACAGACGTCTTTTCCATTAAGAAAAGTCAAATATTTTCAGTACAGAAAAATACAATGAACTAATAATCATAAACAGAGAAGTAAAAAATTTCCCCAGTCCTACTACACAAGAGAACTCTGTTAACACTAGTAATCTAGTAAAAATACAATGCTAGTATAATAATAATATAGTAATTATAACACAATAATATTAGTGTATATACTTCCAGAATTTTTCAGGTATCTTTATACCTGAACAAAAAATATACATAATTCTGTGCATAACCCAATGTATCCTAAGCATTTTTCTCATAATATAGCTGCTTGATAATTCATGCATTGAATGTGCCATATTTTGAATATTTGGTTCTATAACTTGTATAACAATAGTGAAAAAAACTTAATACAAATCCTTGCACATATCTTTGATTACTTCTTTAGGTCAAAGTCCATAAAATAGAATTGCTGAGTCAAAAAAAATATATATTTCAACACTCTAAGATATTTTGCCAAATGGCCACAAATAAAAAAAATTACCTTTTTTTCCCCATGTGGAGAATATAATAAATCAATTTTCCCCTTTTCCTTAGTCCTGGTGAATATAAGAGGTGAAAACTGACATTCTTATTTATTTTAATTTGTACATCATTGCCAATGATGTTGATACTCCTTTCATTTTCATCAACCATGTGTGTTCCATTGCTTACTCTGTGTTTTCCTTCCCTCTGGAAATACGCAGGGGAGAAAATGAAGAAGAAAAAAATATTAATGGAAAACTCTTTTCTGAAGGGTCACTCGATTAGCTTGTCTCTTTTTCATGTTGACAAGTAGTAAATATAAATATTAATGCTTTAAAGCAGCAAGAACAATTATGGGTCATGGAACAGAGAGGCCAGGAATGATGGGGCAGCAAGGAAGGAGAGAAAGAGAGAGCAGAAAAGGAGAAAAAGAAGAAGGAAGAGAAGAAGAAGGAGGAGGGTTAGGAGGAGAAGGGGAAGAGAATGGGGGGAGGGGAGAAGGGAGAGGGGAGAAATAGAGAAAAAAATGAGAAGCAAGAAAAAGAAAAGAGAAAGAAAAAAGAGAGAAAGGAGATAAGCACTGAAGATAAAAGACAGATAAAGGTGGGAGTGGAAAACTAAAACCAAGTTTATTACCATGCCGATTAGGAAAATTTGGGGAACTTGTGTTGACTGGAGGCCTAGATAGGATCAGAAAAGGAAAACACGTAGTCTGAGAACCTAGAAGATCCGCAACGCATTACTGCATCAGGGGACTTCAGAGTTAACCCTTTGCAACTCAAGTTCAAAAATTGTCCCTGAATTAAGGTAACCATTGTTGATTTCTTGTTGTCTGATTCGATGGCCTGTAATGCTTTCACTCTTTTGTTTTATCTGGCTTTATATTATTTTGTTTTGTTTGAGTTTACTGTGTGTGAATGTATGAACAACCATTTCGAAGAAGGCAAGAGACACTAGGGTAGCCATTGTTAACCTCCTGTTGTTATGTTTTGAAGACCTGTGTTGCTTGCAGTGTTCTATTCTGAAATGCTATGTTATGTTTGACTCTATTCTGTTTTGTTTTGTTTTGTTTTGTTCTCTTTAAAATAAAAAAAAAATTTCCCTGAAAAAAAATGGCAAAAATCCCAATTATTTGCTGTACATTTCAACAGCGTGAGACATTCGATATTGAGCTGCAAGTGGAAGCAGCAAAGAACCAAAAAGAGAAAATAAATTCTTAGATCAACATTCATTCACTTGCCTTGAGTCAAACACTATGGAGATGCTGGATATATACAGAAGAATTAAGAAATGATTCTTGCTCCCAAGCAACTTTAATCTAGAAATAGTTTCAGACATTAAGAAAAATAAACCACAGGCAGGGAAGATATACCTGCTGGTGTCTGAGCACTAAGGTTTCAGGTGCCCACAATAAAAACTCGAACTCCTTAAACTAAATCGTGTGGCATGAAGCTTGTCTCACTACAAAGCGTGGAGGAGTTGGGAATGTGACTCTCTCAATAAATAATTTAACAAGTAGTCTGTAATCTAGAACTTCCCATGTTCCATTTGCTTCCACATCATGCCCCATATCAAGGAGATGCCATACTTGGTCACATGCTTTACCAGAACTCATGTTTATCAGAGGCAGCTGATCCTTGGTGCTGCCCAGTTTAGACTTCTTCCTCTTCTCTTATTGTGCCTCATTTGGGTTCTTAGTGTCGTCT
This sequence comes from Cuniculus paca, assembly GCA_004365215.1. Classification (NCBI taxonomy): domain Eukaryota; kingdom Metazoa; phylum Chordata; class Mammalia; order Rodentia; family Cuniculidae; genus Cuniculus; species Cuniculus paca. The sequence continues at coordinate 13,937 of RJWT010022561.1, read as the reverse complement.
TGTGTTAGCAGATCTCAAGCAAGAGATCTCGGTGCTCAAACTTTGAGTCAAAAATATCACCTTAGTACTAAAACTCTGATTCTGAGGTTTCTAAAAAGCTTGAACTTTAAGGTGAATGTTTTAAAATTTTCATTCCTTTCTTCTTGGAACCTCTTTGGCCCTTTTACAAACCCTTTCCCAAGAGATTCATGTTCCAGGAATCTCAAGAGCAGAGTGAATCAAAATATATTCAAAATGGGCACAATGAGGCACACCTATAATCTCAGCACTCTGGGAGGCTGAGGCAGGGGGATTACAAATTCAAGCCGAGCCTGGGCAATTTAACAACCAGTGAGACACTGTCGCAAAGTAAAGCATAAAAATAAAAAAAAATGTAACTTAGTGGCAAGGCCTTGGTTCAATCTCTATTACTGCCAAAAAAAAAAAAATCAGATATTTTCCAATCCCATTTTCTATGCAAGGGTTCCAGGGAAGTTGATTTTCCAGTTAGGTCATATTCAATGACTATGACAAGAATGAGACAGCATGTAGTATCAGGAAACACTATCGACATGACACTGTAAATGAGCAAATACATGCAGAGCAACAATCAAGGATCTGATTGGGCTCTGAAAGACATATTTATTAATAATTTATGTGTTTACTGTAAACATCTTGCCCAAATACTATGTAGTACAATAAGAATTGTCATATATATATATATATATATAACATTTATAAAAGTTCTCCCTTTCGTCAGTATGTGTAAATGCCATATATATATAGCATCCCAGTTTGTCCTTGATAAATTCAGCTCTCTTCTTATAGGCTTAAAGAATTAAACGGCAGGCTGCTCCTAAACTACCTGAGTTATGCTGAACACCACTCATTCCTCCCCCAGACCAAATGATAGATGAATGGAAACTCTTTCAAACGCCACTGACTTGACAAATGACTTGAGCGTCCACTCATAGGAGTGTGGCAAAAGTGATGCTACCAAAAGAATGCTCAGTAGCCTGCTGTATTTTATCACCTTTTCTGGGTCATAGACCGGTTTCACAGGTTTATCTTTTCTTACAGACGCTCCTATCACTCTCCACTTGAATCGATTCCCTTCCTAAGTCAGAACCCTGGAGTCCAGCACTGCTTTTTAATCCATGTATGGAGAGACAGAATGACAGGTGTGGAGGGGAGCATTGAGCTAAGGGCGAGCACCACAGTGCATGATCACCAGGTGAATCTGTTAATGCAGACTTCACATCCCCTTTATTTTACTGATTGATTGATTGATTGGTTGGTACTGGGAATCCAACTCAGGACCTCACGCTCTCCAGGCAGGCACTGTACTGCTGAGCTATATCCCCAGCCCTGATGTCCCCTTTAAACTCCTTCAGTGAATTGGGGAAATCCGCGTGCTTGTGGCTCCACTGGCTTCCATCACAATCATTCTTTCTTTTCAGCTTTTTTCTCTGTTTTCTCATACTCTAAACACTCTTCTCTCACTATCCTCCTCTCAATGTCCTTTTAATCATTCTCCACCTAGTGTTTCTATTTCTCATTTCTGCTTTTATCACCAGTTAATAGTGAAATTTATTAGCCTAGCAGTACCACAATTAGCTCTACATGAATACTACTAAGAACATAACTCTTACCTTTATTAGACATTTTCTGAATTCTACAAAGCAACAGCAATGGATGAATCAATTCCCTCAGCCACTCTGGGGCACTCTTTTTGGCCACTGCGATATAATTTTCTTCTCTAACAGATTTGTACCTGATTGAAACCCTGGAGAATAAGGATCCTTTATGGTTTCATAGCTAATTAAAAGCATCAACTCATCAAGTTTTATAGGCCCATTTCTCCACCTGTCTGATGGTGTTGAATTCTGCAGTCTTATCAGGTTTCACACAGCCCTTGAGCAGATTCCATTATTAATTTTAAGAGATATTTTTCTCTCTCTCCAAGAGAATCCATGGCTAATCTCTATTCAGAAGTGACCCAGCCTCTCACTTGAATGAGAATACACATTCAGCCTCTCAAACTTTCATCTAGTAACAGTTTGATTTGGCATGGATTATCTAAAGCAGAAACAAGATTAATCTTTGTTGAATATCAAAATTGATGAGCATTTCAATGCCTTGTCAGAGAGTGACTCAACTCTAGTCAAGAACAACTTGAAAACTTTTTCTTGATCTCTTTAGGAAATTAAGCCTAAATATTCAAATATGGTTTATAAACTGTACACACATATAATAGCACATTATATTCACTATAAAACATATACAAAAGTAGAAAATGTTAAAGAATGAAAAATAAAAATAGAAGTTCTGACATTTACTTTTCATAACCCAAAGGACTGCCTTGTACATCTTTAGGTTCTATATTCTGTTTTGAAGCTCTCTGCTCCCACATGCAAGGGAACTCATATCTTCCACTCTCTTTGTATAGAATTTTTGAACCTTTGCCAGAAATGCTGAAACGGAACATCTAGAAAAATAGGAGTTGATCCCAAAGTATGTCCTTACATCATAGCAGAGACTCCTAAGGGTAGGCATGCTGGCAAGATGTAGGGTATGCTATCTGTAAAGATTTGAAAGCAATAGTAAAAGTTAATTCAATTTTTATTATCACTATGCAAGATGATTTTTTTTTGTTTATGAGCAGGATATATTTATTGAGAGAAAGCTTCGGTCTGAGAGAGACAGAAGGGGTCCCGAGTAAGTTGCCCGCAAGGTGATTCTAAGTAATATCAATGGCAAAGTATTCCTTTCGTTCCACACATATTTATTAATCTAAGTTATAAACAATTGTCATGATTATCAATGAGTTTTAATGTATATAATTAAATTTCATATTAGTACATATCTATTACTTATCCTGCAATAACCATTGCATTCCACGTGAAAGTTAATTCAGAGAATTTCTGGTTCATAAAGAGTACTTACCTACTCACTCTCAGCTAAGCAGCTTCATTTCTAAGGAATGTTCCAAACAGTTCAGAATCTTCAAGTGTGCTTCTCAAATGTATTCTTGCATTCAAGCAGTAGATTAAAAATAAATAATGTAGTTCAGTGATTACAAAGACAAATAAAGCTTAAATTACATCAGGTTGATCATTCTGTGCAATTATATGCATTTGTTTAAAATTAAACTTGAAATAATGCAAATAAAAAGTATGATATTTGCATTTAGTAAGTATTATATCACTGTATTTGGTAATTTTAGTCCGTATGTAGTCTATGTGTATTCCAATGATATTAAAACTGATTTTGTCCTTTTTGATGGTTAATTTTTTGTTTTTAAACCAAAGAATGAACCATGAATAACGATCTTTACTAATCATTGCATAGTTGTTACTGAGAAGAATTTTGTTATTCACAGGATAAGGGTGTTAGAAGGTGCTCTCATCAGTTTCAAATATGCTGATATGTTGCTGCTGCAGCATTCTCCAGAGGCCAAGGTCACCGCTCCTGTGGTCCAGGCTCAATTTAACCCAAGGGCACTCATGTGGAATCCTGTTCTCTCTCTTTGCCATTTCCAACAGACAAACTAGTCGGTGCAATTCAGTTCATATTTCTATATTTATGCCCTTCTAGTCATCACTTTCCAGACTCTCACCTTCATTACTTGATTCACTAAAAAACAAAAAAGGTTCCTGTTTTTCTAATAGGCAAGAACACCTTTCAGTAGATCTGCCTATGTACTGATTCCTCTCAGTTTTGTATTTCTGATTCTCACTTTTTCCTCAGCCTCAAACTTGTATACTCAACTCTTTAGGCTACAGCTCCATCTGGATGCATAAATGGCATACTAAATTGACCATGATCAAATGCAATTTAGCATTTCTTCTACATCTTCTCTGCCTCCAGGGAACTTCATTTAAGTAAATAATATTACCCTTCAGTGTGTTGTTCAGGACAAAATCAAGGTTCTCTTTCTCCTCAGTAAATCATGTGGTGGCTCAGCTCGCTCCGTGTAATCCAGACTCAACAGTCCTCACTCCTGAAACTCTCATGCAAGATAAGAACTCTGTAAAGGTCTGCTGCTGCCTGATTTCCTTATTGCCTGTTTCCCCTCACAGTGCCATAGTGAATTTACAAAATATAAGTTGTTGTTTGTCACGTCCCTAAACAAAACACTTCAATAATTTCCTGCCAAAGGTACCACAAAGCCTAAAGCTTTTCCACTGGCTTATAAACTCCGTAATCTTGTCCTGGTGGTATTTCTGACCTCTTTTCTGGTTCCTCTACCCCTTCATCACTTCCCTCCACTTGGGCCACACTGTCATTGTTGATACTCCTTTGTTGCCAATTAGTAAGGGTTCTTTGGCTCAACTCAGATAGAAGTTGTGAACTTGCAAAGTGCCCCAGACTACTACAAGACTACACTGGATAATGCTGGATGCTGTCAGTGGACTCAGTTGGCTGCTAGTTTCTGCCACTACCATTCTGCACCAGTTTCTGCCCACCACATTTGGAGACTTTGTGGTCTCTGCCACGGCCAGCTGCCTCTGTGTGACACCAGTAAGTGCTAGATTATGATGATCAGCTCTGCAGGGTACTGGTCTCTGCTGCTGTCAGCCACTGCCATTTGGTGCTGGCTTGTGCCAAACACTGTTGGGAGACACTGCCAGGTGCTGGTCGTCATTGGCTGTTGGTCTCTGGATCTCTTCAGGGCTGACAACCCCTAGTATTCATTCATTGCTCTTCCCTTCGAGGCCACTACTCTGTCTACGTTACTCTGATTGGTACAAGTGCAGGCCTGTGATTAGGCCAAGGAGGACAGTGATGTTTAGGATAGCAGCAGCTCTCCTGGGGGAGCTATTCAGTGAGGGGCCACTCAAGCTGTTTGGTTGACAACTGTTGTATTTCTGGGGGAAATGACAGGGCTGAAACCTGGGTACCTTCAGGAGGGATAGCTGTGTTCTTTAAAGCTCCAGCTTATTGAGGCTTGGGGTATTAATGGACCCAAATCCCTCCTGCCTTGATGTTAGCTACACTGGGGTAGCTCTTTGTCAGAGGCGGCAGTAGCAGCATTTGCAGTGCTAGGAGTAGGGGAGGAGCACCACAAGTGATAACCAAACTGCACTCCTGTCTAAGCAACCGGAGGAGAGTGACCCCTAAACCACAAGAAAGGACAACTAGGCCAGCCATGGAGGGATGCAAAGGTGAGTAAAGGAAAGTGAGAGGGGAGGCTACAACAGGTAGCCAAACTGTGGCCTCCTCACCCTGCATGGAGAAAAAGAGGAGTCAGGCGCTTCTCCTGTGTCTTACTTCAACACACCCACAATCTCCCTGCTTTGGGCTCTTTACACTTGTTTTGTACTTAGTCTGGAATATTCGTCCTACATTTTCTTACGACTAATCCCCTCACTTCTCTAGGTCATTGCTACCTTTTCTGAGATGCATTTCCTGAACACTATGTTTTATACAATAGTACAACAGCACCCTCTATTGTCTTGCTTTAATTTATTTTTCTTCAGAGTATTCTTCGATATCTGATATATTATATATTTGTCTGTTGTGTATATTTATCTCCCACTTTAAAATGCAATCTCAAGAGGGCAAGGGTCTTGTGTCCACTGCTGATTCACCAGAGATAGAATTGGTATGGAGAAGCTCTACAAATAATAATTGATTTAACAAGTGAATTAATCTATCAACTTTTATACCAAATTGAAATCTGTGCTCTTTCTTGTTCTCTATTCCTCGTTTCTTTCCTCAACCCTTATCTGGTAATTGAGAAGGCATCTTTTCCTTCTCACTGGTATCCTTGCATCCCATTATGAAAGTCGCCTGAAAGATACATAGAAGAAATAGTTATTTGTTGGATCCAGGGCATCTCCAGAAAGGAACAGAAAGCCTGGCCACAGAGGTAGTGCAGGCTTTTCCAGCTTACTACCTCCAGCAATAGTCACCCAACAACTGTTCTCCTATTCTTTATCTTGCTTTTCTTGATTTAGCCATGGTGGCTATTGGCCCATCCTAGACAATGAATTAGAACACTTTTTCTCCTCACGGTCATATACCAGTCTTCAATCTCTCATTCACTATTCCAAAATCTAAGAGTCAGAAACTGAGAATATTTTCCCTAAACCTGATAACTGATTTGGCAGAAAACTTGTGAAACTTTTCATAATCATTATTATTCCATGTTAATACCGATCTATTTTGCAGCAGACATATGAGTATGTTTGATGACACAGCGTTTCTCTAGACTTCCTTGGTGGTATAACATAAAATACACAATTTATACTGCCTTACTTTCTAAACCCTGAAGCTTTCTGAGTTCTGAAGCACATCTGGCCCCGGAAATCTCTGATTATGGATGGTGGAGCCCTACTCGCTTTCCTATTCACATATAGTGGCAAGGGAAATCAAAGACCCAGAGCTAAACAATGAAATAAAGGAGAGAGTTTTGCCTAAGGAAAAATAATGCTGCTTCAGAAATGAAAAGGCAAAGGCTCCAAAGAGGATAGCCTTGCCTCAGTCCTTCCCTCCTGCTCAGCATCTGGGCTGAGGGTGTGATTCTTGCTGCCCATGACCATGAAGTGACTGGATCAAAAGGTAAGTTGAGTATGATGGAAAAAAGAAAAGATCAGTCTATTAAGAAGCCCATTGAACCCCAAAAGAACCCTAGAATCATGTACCATGCTTCTTCTTAAGCGAATAATAAACTTCCCTAGAAGTTTTTCAGCCAGTGTCAGTCAGCTCTTCTGTTACTTTTTCTACAATTGAGTTACAGAGGGACAATAAAATGGTGTCTGGACATGTGTCACATAGGGGCCTCACTAGCAAATCACAAATCAGCCACTTCTTGATGGAGATTCAAACAAGAGACTTTCAGTACGCAGCAGGCAACCAAAGGCCCAGGTGTTTGCATTACGAAGTTGTTGAGAGGAGAATGGGGAACAGAAAGGTAGTAAGAATCCACTTGGCAGAGATAAGGCAGCTGTTGCTTATGAACACATTAAATTTTGTCATGATCATGGGTGGTAGCCCAGCTGGCATAGTACTTTGAAAATGTGTTCAACGTGTGTGTATGTGCATATGCGTGTGCGTGTGTGTGTTTATACATTAAGGAAGCACAGGTCAGTACTGCAGGGCATTAATATATCCCTGCCTAACTAGTCCTTGGAACTGTGTTCTGCCAAAATTCTCTCTTCTTCTCCAAATAGCCTAAGGAGATCCAGTATAGAATCTTCTGTTCCTTTACCCATGCTGTCTTGACACTATCCGTGCTCTCTTCTCTTTTCCCCTCACAACCACACTAGAGCTCAGAGATCTCAGCTTCTTTCCATTTTTCCTCCCAGCTCCAGGACTCCAGGACACTGACTTTCTGCAGAATAAAGTCTACATCTTGCCTTCTCATTTTCATCTTGCTTTTCCAGCTAATGATCCCAGGGTTTATTCAGTCTTCCTTAGACTCCTTGCTGGATGAAAAGATCAAGGAAGCTCTCCAGGTCTAGGTAACTGACGGGGATATGGGAAAATGGGCGGTTCACCCTTGCTATGTCTCTTAGTCCTAAATCCTAAATTCCCCTCTGTCCCACCCCAAGATTTCAGCCTCCATAGACCACCCAAGTCCAGTCTTCTGCCTGGGGCTTCTTTCACGAGACATTGTGAGTAAGATGTCCCATGGCTCTGCATCCCTAGTACGTGTGCTTTTCCCTAGTTCAGGTTTGTATTACCCTGGTGCTGAGCCACAGTTCTCAGAGATCCCTTACCAATTCTCATTTCCATTAAGGATTCCCCTGAAGGATTTTGGGTGTCTGCCCCTCCCCTTTATTCCTTCCCTTCATGCCTCAACAGGTCAGTCCTTGTTCTCCCAATTGTGCTGTCATGCTAATGGCATTCATCCCTTTCCCAATCTAGCCCTCTCTGTTAGTGCAGGGGGAGGAAGATGGGCAGCACAGAGGTGAATTTATCACCAGTTTAAAGAAATTGAAACTCTCAAATTCCAAGCCCCTCATTTGCATGCATTTTCCTTATATCCCTGTAAATTTGTTTAGTAACTTTTGCATTTTTTCTTGAAGAAGACTCTCAGAATTGAATTATCTTCAGCCACTACAAAGTGTAGATCTATCCCAGGATTTCACAGGAATGAAAGGTGGCTAGGAGTGGGCCTCCCCTCTCAAATCCAGGGGTTCCTCTGTCTGTGTCTCACATGCCCACACAGGGATGGTAGCCACTCATTCTTCTTGTAGCCATGGCTGTGGTTCACGGGACGCTCATCAAGGAAACACACGCCACGGCCAGTGCAGCATGATGGCTTGGACCACTGGCGCCCCTGCAGCCTGGCCTGAGGAGGGGAAAGCTGAGAACCCAAGTGTGTGATAAAGATTATAATAAAACTCTGCTGCCTGTCAGAAAACCTAATTATTACCATCCTGATTCTTCGGCGGTAAAGACAAACTTTGCATTTCTCTGTGTTTCTGTCTTTGCTATTCTTTCCTCTAGCTTGGGACTCCACTAGCCAGAGAAGTTTTCAGCTTCTCAGTGATTACATCTCAATAAGTTTGGGTGGGCTGAGCAGTTAGGAAAGATATGACAAGAATGGGAAAAATAGAGAGCCTCCCAACCACGTCTCCCTCGTTATTAACAAAATGTTCCATGCATATTACTTGGCATGAGGTACAGAGCAATGAAATAATATATATACACTCTGAGAAGTCCACCAACTGGAACAGGGGCTCCAAGCCAAGTGAAAGAAGATGTTCCCAGGTGTAGGCAGGCAATGGTAGCTTTAAAAGAATCAACTCCTAGATTTTCAGCCTGTATTTGTACTCTTTCCTAAACTTAAGTGTTTGAAATGTGCTTTGATGACAATGACTTCTTTCACCATTGCTTTTCTCCCAGATTAAACACACACACACACACACACACACACACACACACACACACACATGCAACTCTTACTTGTCATTGAATCTTATCACAGTGCATCATCCTGCAGAAAGCCAAACCAAGGAATGATTTAGAATATTCTTGCTAATGTTTAATGTTGAGTGTGCGGTAACTGGGTTTAAAAAAACAAGTTGGAAGGTTTTTAGTGATTAGCTGTCACATTAGTGAAAAAATATAATCCAGTTGTCAACTCTTTGACTATCAAAATTAATTTTTGATAATAAATTTTGGTGTGATTATTAATGATTCAAGAAAAATTCAATAAATTTTTTCTATATTTACTTAATTATAAGAAGTAGGCATATCAAAGTTGGCAACTATGAAAAAAGGTAGGAATATTTTAAAATTCAACTCATCTAGAAAGTTATGTGTTAAAACTTCTTAGGGTAGATAAAAAAACTCCATCTCTCTCATAAATAATATATTTCAGGTTAGGAATGTACCTCAGTGGTAGAGCACTTGCTTAGCATTTGTGAGGCCTTGGGTTCAGTTCCTACCACTGCAAAAACGAAACGTGTCACTAAAATACACAGAGTTTATTAATTACTTAACAAAATGTATTATGAATGTTCTGTTCAGTTATATGCTATTAATCATTATAATTATAGCTCAGTACTCCTATTTATAGCAGCTAGGGTGAGACTTTTAAAATATAAAGCAATATGGCAATTTCCCGTTCAAATTACTCTATGGCCTCCATTACATAAAATAAAATCTCTAGTATTTATCAACACCATCAAAATCCTGCATCCTCTGATCATCTACTTTGTCTCTGACCTGATTCCTCCTCCTTGTTCACTTCGTCCTGGCCACATTTGTGTCCTCTAAGTTATATCCTTTGCCACCCCAGAACGTCCTACTCCATGTTTCCCAGATAGTGACCCGTTTCCCACACACAAGGCCGTTCCTCAATTTACTTTCAGAGAAGCCTTCCCATCATGCTATCTCTCCTGGTTCTGTTCCCTTTTTTTCCATAATGCTTCTCGGTCTTGATTTCATAATATATATTTATCTGTTTATTAAAATACTAACTTTCACATACATTGGAACATGTGATCCCTGAAAAATAAGACTTGGTCTAATTTTTACATCATTAAATCCCCAGTGTATAGAATAGTGCCTAAACTGTGGAGGAGCTATAATGAATAAATGAATTATTTTACTATCAAGCCCAACTCTGAGTCCAAATTAGCTCCTTTTTAAAAATTTCTATCTCTCTTCTTTTGCATCAATCCTGATCCTTAATAAATAGATGTTGTCTTACCAGGGGTCCCTGCATGCATTCTTACAGTGTCTGTAGGAGAAATTACTGTTCATCAGAAGGCATAAGAAAAAAATCAGAGGATAAAGGTAGAGCCTAGGGTTAGCAATAGCACGAGCAGAAGTCAAATTTTATACCTCTTGTTGACACTGTTAGTTGCCCCCTTAGTGGGCAATTTTCCATTTCTTGATATTAATAGAAACTGGATTTCATTCAAGGTAGTATTGTCTCCAGTCCTGAAGATAAATTATTGTTTAAACCAAAAATGTAGCTCCTTCTTCTCTTTGCCATTGTCTTTCCTAGACATCTTTCATGGGGTGGAGTTGCATGAGGTAGTGGGTCACCCAAATCAGGCCATAGGAAAACTCTACTTAAAACTTCTAAGAAAGAAATTGCTTGCTAGTTTAAAAAAAAAAAAAACCTGTTCATGATCTTTGTTTCTCAGGCTATTGGTATGATGATGTCTGGAGCTCTCCATGTCTACAGAATTAGTTCAGTCATCTTGTGACCTGTTAGGCAAAACTTTAAAAATGATGAAACAGCAAGAAGAAAAGAATATAGGGCTGCAATAATATTATTCCACCGGTGGAAATCGCTGGAGTCATCTAAACCATATTTCTTTATAAGTAAATAGTAGGAATTCTTAGAGTCATTCATTTAACGAACATTTAGTAAGTCTTATATACAACGGACTTTGGGATGCATTTGTGACCCAGTAGAGACAGATTACTTTTATTCTAATTCCAAGTCTTCCAGTTGGATTTTTTGTTATTTTCCCATGGACAAAATTAGTCAAGATCAATGTCATGTTTTTTATGCAGATGAAAACTGAAGCCCTTAAACCACACATTTTCTATCTTACACCCACTAAAAGAATGAACAAATTCCCATAATGAGAGATGTCTTCAAATCTGGTAGAGATATGTGAGGCTGCTGAAAAGAAAGGAGAGGGGAGAAAGAAAAAGGCAAGAAGACTTCCCTAGGCAGAGAACCAGAAAAAACACAGCTGTTACTTCTTGAGACACACCCTGGAGACTGTCCCCAGTTCTATCTGAAGGCTTATCCCTCCCAAACTACCTTAGATCCAAGGCACTATCAAAATGTTTGTAGGCAGAAGGCAAGGAATGCCCTTGTGACATACCATGAGGGTCTAAAAGTCCCCACCTTCCCAACCTCAGCAGCCACTTCTAACCCTGGCTGGTAAGTCTGGTGCTTAACTGTCTTCCCTGTCATCTCTGTCTCAGGACAAAGCGAGTGCTGCAAAGGGACTAGGCTCATTTCTTATAATACTAGAGAAATTTGAGGTAAAAGTAGAAGGCATTTGGGCAAAATGTAGGTACCAGCTTATCAGAGAGTTCAGTGTTTAAGTTTGACTCACTCTAGGGTGAAACTTGCTGACTATACTTCCTGGTACAGCAATCTTTCTATAGATTTGGGTAATTTTCCCAAGAGCTAGCTGTAGACCTGGAACAGGACCTTGGGCTGACGTCAAAGGAGAGACCCCTGAGTTGTACTGACTTGTGGCTTCTTGGTGTGGAACATAACCTGCAGGACAGAACAGTGTCTCTGTCCTTGAAAAGGGGAGATTGAAGAGAAACTACCAAGTGTTGAAGGCAGGTGGTAATTCTATCCAGTGTCTCCAGGGTTGGTCACCGAATGAAAGGCTTCTCTAGGCAATCATGAGCCAGGATAAGGACGTCAACTCTTTTCTCTCAAGGCTGTTTTAAGTTAATGTGGGATTGGCTTATTTATTTTCAAGACTCAAGTGAAAAATGCATTTATCTAATGATGAATATCTCTAATGTTCTTTATTTCTGGTCTTATACAGTCCAACATAAAATTATCTTTTATGCATGATCCTGTTTAAGCCAAAATGTATTCACTGTCATCATTCTGAACTTTTGACTTTGTAGGAAAAAATGGTAGCAATAATCTATATGGGGGAAAAGACACACCCAATATGCTAACAACTGCTTTATCTTTATCACACAAATGCCTAAAACACTCTGACCACAAGAGAACAAAGCAAAACTTTCAGAAACCTATACATTATTTGGTAATCTTTGCTAAATTATTAACCATGGATGGGTTTAGGATGGTAGACCATCCATGAAGGGAAACAGAAAGAAAAATAAACTAAAGCTTAACTGTGTGGGTGTGTGTCTATGTCTGTGTCTGTGTTAGTTGTCCATAACCTTTATTAAGTGCTGAATATCTCCCACGTAAGCTTTAGGTATTGCCCTTAGATACTCTGAATAGCATGCTTCCCCTTTTTTTGACACTAAAATAGTGATTCTCAACCAGAGAATCTGAAAAAACCCAGACTTATTTTTAGTTGTCATACCTGGGGGCTGAATACAACAATGATATTGTCATCTAATGAACATAGACAACACATGCTCAAAATAGCCTACAATACATATAAGAGACCTCACAACAAAGAATTATCTCACACGAAATATCAATGGAGCTATGGATTAAGAAACTCTGCTAGAATCTGTGCTTCTGTCATACATAAAGGACCCTATTTCTTATTCAGAAGGAAGAGTGGGTACAGGAATTAGGAAAAGTAAAAAATATATAGTAGCCTTCTAAAGACCTATATCTTTAGGCCAACATAAATTTATCAACATAAATATTTTTCTAATTTCTAATTTTTACAAAGCTACTTGTGCCTAAATCAAGGTACTATGATAATGGAGAATCCCAAACTCTCCAAGTAACTGATATTAATATTTCTCCCTCCCATACTAGAAATTAGAAACACAATTCTTACACATGCTAAAATTGACCAATGGATAAGTGTCTGGTAATATTTTAAGTAGCAGACTTCCAGTTCTGCTGAAACCATAAAACTGATCCTAAGAGACTAATATTTTAGCTACAAGTATGTCATGTTTTATTGGCCTAGATGCAGTGTGTTTACTCGTATACTGTTTGGACATCTGAAAGATATTTCTATATCTTTATGCAACAGAAACATAATGGAAGCCATAATGCAGATAATCAATTGAACGATCACCAGGGCCTTATTTTTAGCTGTCACATATACTATTTTTGCAATATTAAGCATTGTTTCAGTTAAAATCTCTTCTCAGTTAGGTTGACGTAAGATAAAAGAAATAAAGTTGGTAAAAAGGAGGCAAGAAAAATCATAACTTTTTAAAAAATTGTACTTTAAGAAGATTGCAGACAGCAACTTCCAGGACACACAGTCAAAATTACCCAAGGCTATGCATATTGGCATCCCCTAGAGTAATATATGCTCCTTTTCTTCCAGACCCATCACACCCAAAATTCCATAAGGATACTGCAAATAAATGAATTTATTTAGATGAAAAGTAAAGAGCAGAAACCTGATCTTAAAATAAGGGAAGTGGCTGAAAGAATTCAAAGAATGTTTGAATTATCCATAAAAAGAAAAACTGGGCTCATACCTATAAGATGGGCCATTATTCCTCTGGGTGTGAGCCACATTTTTCATAGGTTTCCACAACCTCCAGAGAAACATAAATGTACCCTCCCTTAAGGGCTCACACTATTTCTTTGTGTCTTGGTTACTTTTCTTTCATTGCTGAGACAAAATACTTGACACCCAAAACAAAGGAAGAAAAGATTTACTTAGTTTACAGTTTTGGGATATTTCAGTCCATACTCAGCTGGCTCCAAGACAGGGTGCCATGACTAAGGGGAAAGTGACAAAAGTAATGGGGTAAAAAGGGAAAAAGGGGAAAAGCACACCTCCTTCCTTCCCCTATATTGTATGCTGGCTACCCACCCCTCGGCAGGT
>RJWT010022560.1:0-17144 GCA_004365215.1 Cuniculus paca | reverse complement strand
TTTACCATATAAAAAGCAAATTTTAACTGGAGAAAAATTTTTTGAAAATAATATGCTTGAATACTGAGACAATCTAGAATTCAGCAATGCTTATTAATGATTGAAAAATATTCAGCATACAAAGTTAGATCTGAGCATGTGTTATAGTGTAGTATTAAAATTATATAGCTATCCAGTAACATTCAAAAACCTTACAGTGGTTTGCAGAGCATAAGCAATCTTTCAAATTACCGAAGATTCACTCTGCTTCCTTCTTTCTTAAGATGATTGAAAATAAATTCTTGGCCTCTGGTCTGTGCAATAGGTTAATTTTGTAAACCTCTCAAGCCTGGTCTTTACTGACAGGATTTCTATCAGCCTTCTGGTCTTCCAAGCTCTGGCCAGACTCTCCCATACAGAACAGTCTAAACCATTCCAGCTTTGCTATTTCAGGTGACATCTCTGAACCTTTCCAAACTCTTTCCACAAGTCATTCCCAAAGACTCTTGAACCACATGGTCAGGTATAGTCAGAGCAATGATCCTACTTCTCAGATACCAAATTCTGTCTTGGTTACTTTTCTTTCATTGCTGAGACAAAATACCTGACACCCAAAATTAAGGAAGGAAAGGTTTATTTAGCTTGCTGTTTGTGGAGGTTTCAGTTCATAATCAACTGGCTCCAAGGCAGGGTAGCATGGCACAGGGCTAACAGTTCAAGGCAGTGGAAGACAGCAAAAGTAGCAAGACCAAAATGGGGAGAACAAACCTCTTTTTCCTCCCTTATTTGGTAAGCAGGCTACCTCCCCCCGCTCCTTGCAGGCAGGTGTATCAATCACAAAAACTCTGTACCCTTCTCTCATGCAGGCTCAGTATGTTTTCTCACTCAGTGAGGACCCTGGTGCCCTGCTGCAATACTTAGCTAAACTTCTAAACTTCTTAAGTTGACAAAATGTATCAACCACAACAGTAGTGCTCTCTAAATACTAATCACAGGGTTAGGAACATCAGATTTTGTGCCTTAGAATTTTTTTATGTTTGGCATGAATTAGCATCCTGGAAAATTACTTTGTCATACCCATGGAAAGGTAAGAAGCATAGTCAGTAGTGGTTTATATCTACATTTGCAAGTATAAGAAAAGTTGTTACTCACTTCCAACTGTTTAACCATCTTGAATGTAACTACAGATGGTTTTTATTCTGAACATAGTGTCACAGTACAATATCTATTATACTTAATATTTTTGTTTTATATCAACAAAGTTTATTGGTACATAGTGACCACATTCATCAAAGGGAATTTGTATCTGAATATAAATTAACTTAATTCTTCAATGTTTCCCATTTCCCTACCCACCCTTCAACTATGTTTCTCCTCCTTCTTTACAAAAGCTTTGTTTACATTTTTTCCTTTGTGTCTCATTTTTGTCTTTTACCTTCTTTCCTTTCCACCTAGCCCCTTCTTAGTTCCCCTTCCCATTTGAGCATTTACTTACTTTGAATATCTTCTTTAAATTGAAAATTAGGCTGCATGGGCCATTGCTGGAGTGGGGATAGTCAGACCCTATGCCTTACCCTATGAGTCAGCATCATTTGTGGACTGCGAGTGGAGACAACAAGATAACAATCCCTGCCTGGGAACCGGTGTCATGTGTGGGCTGCTGTCGGAGTGGGAACAGCTAGACCCAAGCCTTTCCCCATGAGTCAGCACCATTTGTGGACTGCAGGGTGGTGGGGAGAGAACTAGAGAACAAGCCCCGCCTGTGATCCAGCACTATGCGCACAGGCCACCGCAGGCAGGGGGACAGCCAGATCCCTTCCCCTTCTGACTCGTGGGCTGGCAAACAAGAAGTACCAATCCCCTGACCCCACTGAAAGCAACCAGCTGATCCAGAGAAACATAGGCTGTGATGATAGCTATTGAGATGAAATGCAATTGGATGCCTTTGCACTCTGGTGTTTCCCTGATCTTGCAGGTCTAGGGCCAGTGGTCTGATCATCTATTCAGAAGATAGTGGTACGCAGAGTGGCATCTAGTGGGGATCTCCTTCTGAGGGTGGTAACCATTGTTGATTCCCTATAGTCTTGTTTTAAAGTTCAATATCATTTTCAATGTTTTGTTGCATTGGGTTTTATTCTTTTTTGTTTTGTTTGATTGTGTTATATCCAATGGCATGAGCATGAGTTATATTCGATGGCTATTTCAAAGTTAGCAAGATGTATTATGCTAGCCATTTTGGATTTAATACTATCTCATTTTGAAGTCCTTTATTACATCCTTTATTTTGTTTTTATTGTTTCTTTTCTATTCTGTACTCTGTTGAAAGGTATATGCAACTATTTTGAAGACAATGAAAGGCATTATGATAACTATTGTTGATTTTGTAACATTTTGAAGCTCTGTATCACTTTCACTGGTTTGTTTTTTATTGGTTTTATTCTGTTTCATTTTCCTTGGTTTTATCCTCTTTCAAATTAAAATTAAAAAAATTAATAAATTGAAAACTAGGATTAGATTTTCTGCACAGAATTCAAGATACAGGTAAAGAAATTTTGGGGATTTAAAGCCAATCATAATTGGCACAATGTCTTTGTATTAACAGGAGTAAACACATTGATTTGCTTAGAAATAGAAAACTGCCATTCACTGTATCTTCAAATTATGTTTATCGTAAAGACAAAAGTTACTAGCTCTTTGGAATTAATGTGCCTAATAGTTTAGCTAAAATCTTTTCCAAGTGTCAGAAGTATAGATGTTTTATTAGTTAATTTTTTAAAGTAACTTGTTAAATATTTGTCAATTATCAGTTTAACAACAATTAAAATATTTATTTTTCCACTTGTGAACATGGATTAATTATTCAAGGTGATTAATATTGTCTTTGTTTATCCAGTGTGACTTCAGTTTGGATTGATGTATAACTTAAAATAGCTTACAGAAAGACATTTAGTATTATATGCCTTGGCAGGAGGATGAACTTTACCTACTTATTCCTTAGATATTAGTGTGTTAGAATAAGTTTTCCAAAGAGATTTTCTTTCTTTCATTTTCTATTGTGTTTAAAGAAGGATTAAATTTCTAAATCCATTTGCTGCACTCTCTTGTTTCAGATGTACTTATGTTTTTCCTAGAAGTCAGCTTTCTCAAAAGAACCGTACTCAGCATAAGATCATTATTATTCTTCATTTTTAGGCCCATATATTATTTATTTCAGAACTAGATTCTGTCACAATATGGTTTTATTCAGGTGAGTGTTAAGGTTTATTTTATTCAGAATGACTTCCAAAGATAGAGGGATTGGACTATGAGAAACCACAGAACATCATTTCATCTTTTTTCTATCACTAATTGCCAGTAACTTCTCAGAATTATGCATTTAAAAAATTAAAAACCAAACTTTCCCATTTTCATTTTATTTCTCCTTAAATATATTTATTATAGAATTTATTTGCTAAAATTGAGTAATTGAGACAATAAATCAATAATGAAATATTAGAACTGGATTAAACTTTTGAACAAATGGACTTAGTAGGTGTCTACAGAGTGTTCCACCCCACAACATCAGAATACACATTTCTCTCAGCTACACATGGGATGATCTCCAAAACAGACCACATACCAGGCCATAGAACATGCTTTAATAAATGTAAAGGAATTGAAATCATACTATGCATATTAGCAGAGCATAATGCATTAAAATTGGAAATCAATGGCCAAAGAAATCACAACCGATAAGTCGCAGATGAAATTAAAGGAGAAATTAGACAGTTTCTACAATTAAATGATAATGCTAATACAACATACTGGAACTTATGGAACACAGTGAAAGTAGTTTTATGAGGAAAATTTATAGTGATTAATATCCATATCAGGGAAACAGCTCAAATAAACAACTTAATGTTGACCCTTGAACTTCTATGAAAAGATGAGCAGGTTGAGCCAAAAGTTCATGAGCAAGATGAAATTATTAAGATCAGAGCATAAATCAATGCAATGGAGATTAAAAAATCAATACAAGGAGTCAATGATTCAAAAAGTTGGTTCTTTGAAAGATTAAATAAAATATACAAACTCTTTGTCATCCTTATCAAAAAAAGGAAAGAAAAGACTCAAATTCATTCAATTAGGAATGAAAAGGGTAAAATCACAACAGATCTTGCAGAAATCCAGAAGATTATCTATGCTTTGATAACTCATATTCTAAAGGAAATACAGAAGAAATGAACAGATTCCTAGATGCATAACAACTATCTAAGTCGAATCAAGAAGATATTAAAATTCTAAATAAATCAATATAACTCAAAAAAATTTAACATGTAATTAAAAACCTACAACAAAGAAAAGCCCGAGCACTGATGGATTAATTCATTGCTGACTTCTATAATAAATTTAGAGAACACCTAATACCACTATTTCCCAAACTCTTTAGTGAAATTAAAAGGTAAGCATTTCTCCTGAATTCATTGCTGGAAGCAAGCATTACCCTGATTCCAAAGCTAGAAAACAACCAAAACAAGAAAGAAAACTGCAGATCAATCTCACTAATGAACATAGATGAAAAAAATCTTCAATAAGACACTGGTGAACAGAATGCAGAAAATCATCAAGAAGATTATACAATACAACCAAGTAGCATTCATCCCAGAGATACAGGGATGGTTCAATATGCACAAATCAATAAATGTAATATACCATATTAATAGAGATGAGAACAAAAATCATATGGTCATCTCAGTAGATGCAGAAAAATCATTTGAAAAAATAAAACACCCATTCATGATAAAAACTCTACAAAAAATTGGAATAGGTGGTCTTCATCTCAATCTGAGAAAAGTAATCCATAACAAACCAGCACCCAACATCATACTAAATGGAAAAAAACTGAAAAATGTTTTCACTGTAAAATCAGGAACAAGACAAAGATGTTCAATTTCACCACTCTTACTCAATATAACTCTGGAAAATCAGCCAAAATAATTAGATGAAAGAAAAAGAATAAGGATGACATGATGCTCTACATAAAAGACATCAAAAACTCCACCAAAATAATTCTAGATTTAATAACCAAATTCAGTAGCATAATTCCACACAAGTTCAACACTCAGAAATCAATAGCCTTCTTGTACATGAATAACAAACTCACTGAGAGAGAATTTAGGGAAACATTACTTTCACAATAGCATACAAAAAAATGAAATACTTAGAAATCAATCTAAAAAAGGAATTGAAAACTACCTTGGAAACTACACTACTCTGAGAAGGGAAATTGAGAAGAATATCTGAAAAAGGAAAGATATACCTTGCTCTTGCACGTGAAGAATCAAATAATGAAAATGGCCATGCTCCTAAAATTGCTATACATATGCAATCCCAATCAAAATTTCTACAGCATATCTCATAGAATTAGAGAAAACAACCCTATAATTCATTTGGAATCAGAAAAGACCTAGAATATCAAAGGCAATTCTAGGCAACAAATCAAGGCAGGAGGCATTACAATCTATGACTTGAAATTATTCTACATAACTACTATGATAAAAACAGCATGGACCTAGAAAACAAAAACAAAAACAAAATAAACAAACAAAACAGATCCAAGGATCAGTGGAACAGAACAGAAGATGCAGAAACAACTCCAGACATACTTAGCCATCTTATCTTGACAAAGGTGCCAAACATCCTCACTGGAAGAAAAATGGCCTCTTTAATAAATGGTGTAAGATAAACTGGCTTTCCACATGCTAGACCCATGTTTTTAATTATGCACTAAACTAAAATCAAAATGGATAAATCATCAAATATTAAAACAGAGACAGTAAATCTGCAGGAAGATAGAATAGGTAGAACTCTTGAAGACATTGGTGTAGGCAAAGACTTTATGAACAAAATCCCAATTGCACAGGAACTACCACAAAGAATTAACAACTGGGAACCCATCTTATGAAAAAGTTTTTGCACAACAAGAGAAACCACCAACATAGTGAAGAGACAACATGTAGTGAGGGAAAAATATATTTTCTAGCTATTCCTCAGAAAAGGATTAATGTCTAGAATATACAAAAAACTCAAAAAATCAGACACGCCAAATGTAAGGACTCAATCCAAAAATCGTATCTGAAATGAAAAACACACCTCAGATGAAGAGGAAGAAATGGCAAATAAATATATGAAAAAATGTTCAACAGCATTAGTCATTCCAGAAATTCAAATTAAAACAACACTGAGATTCCATCTCACCCCAGAAAGAATGACTATCATCAAGAAATCAACAAATAACAAATGCTGTAGAGGTTGTGGAGAAAAGGAAACCCTTCTCCACTGTTGGTGGAAATGTAGACTGGTGTAACCAATATGGAAATCAGTGTGGAGATTGCTCAAAAACCTAGGATTAGAGGTGCCATTTGACCCAGCTATTCCTCTTCATAGAACCTTTTCAAAAGAATGAAAACCACAGTAATACATGCACCCTCATGTTTACAACAGCATAGTTTGTAATACC
Organism: Cuniculus paca; assembly: GCA_004365215.1. Lineage (NCBI taxonomy): Eukaryota > Metazoa > Chordata > Mammalia > Rodentia > Cuniculidae > Cuniculus > Cuniculus paca. Next base: position 10,666 of record RJWT010022560.1, on the reverse strand, counting down.
TAAATCTTGGAAACAGCCCAAATTCCCATCAACCAATGAATGGATACAAGAAGAGGTGGGTTTTTTTTTATACAATGGAGTACTCCTCTGCCATAAAGAAATGTAGATTTGAGACATTTCTAGATCAATGGGTGTGCCTTGAAGTCATACTCTTAAATGAAATAATTAGACACACATGTAAATACTGCATTGTTTCTCTGGTGTTAGAAACCGAAAATGTAAATGAGGACTATAATAGATACTGTGAAATAGGACAAAATGATCAAATAGGAAGAGGAACTAGGGAAGCAGGAGGGGGAAAAGAAACAAGGGGTAAAAATGATGAGAAAAGAGGAAAAAAATAGAAACAAAGTTTTTGTAAATAGGGAAGGGAAGAGGGGTTAAAGGACACGTAGGGGAATGGAAAAAACAATCTAGTCATATCATGTACAGGTACAAATTTTCTATATAAAATATGATGATTATGTGTACCAATGTACCAATAAACTTAATTAATTAATTTGAAAAATAAAATAGAGCAGTTGATTTTAAAGTTCTAATCTTTATGTATATGAAAAAAAAATCTTTATGTATATGTAGTAAATATATTTAATCATTTCCATTGGCAATTGATCTTCAAGATGATTACTTATACATTTTACACAAACACACAGACACACACACATACACATGACACTCCTTTTTCTCTTTGAAATTTCTATGTGGAGGAATATTCTTGCCCTGAAGTTTTTATTTGGATCTATTAATGTGATTTTCAATTTTACTGTAGTTTGAGAAGCTCAGAGTACCTTAGGGAAATTGGCATATACTAGAAAGGCAAAACAGCAGTCCATAGAATAGTATTACTATTAGCCTTTGGTTCCTAAAAAGACATTTACTTGTGTTTTCAAAATTACTAGGCAAATAAAGTGTGTGTGTGTGTGTGTGTGTGTGTGTGTGTATGTGTTCAGATATATACTTGTGTGTGTATATACACATAGATATTATGGATATATGAATAGGTTACATGGTAATACCTCACAGGTCACAAATGTTTCTGTTCACAAATAATTTGGTTCGTGAACAGAAGCATTGGGGCAAAATTTTGCTGCCATTTGCAAACTCCACATAGGGTGATGAATATGACCACAGTAATCTTCCCTGAACAAAGATGAATGTCACCATCTTCCCCAGAATTATGGAATGAATTAAGTTCATGAAACATGGTACCACTGAACATGTGAGTTTTATTGCATGTATATGTTTATTATGCATAAAACAGTAGATACTATCAGTTCTGCAGGGGTTTCTCTATTTTCTGGAATGATTCCATAGCAAGGCTCACTGAAATACCTTGTTGGACTTTCTCTCTTCAGTACTCACACAACTTTTGAAACTGGAAGGTCATAAATCTTATTAGGCAATTGTTTCATTTAATAATAATAAAATGAATTTAGCATTTGAAATATGTATGAAACATTATGAGGTTTAATACATTTTCTTTCCATTTAATTTTCACAAATTTTTGAAGTGGGGATTAATTATCTTGTTAACAAGACCTTATAACATCCATCTTCAGGATCTATATTAATAGTCTTCTGCATTTAAATGACATGACTACCATTGAGAAAACATTACTGGTAGGTAAAAACCTACAGGATGCATCCTATAAAGTGCAACCCTAAAGATATTTGAATGTAACTCAAGCATTTTGGAATTAAAGTTAATGTTATTTATGTCAACTGTGATCTTATAATGATCTAAAACTTCAACTCTGTGATTGTTCTTCTGAAATTAATGAACCCAGGAACCTTATGGCTTATTTTGTTATTCAAAAGAAACATTTAGGCAATTAAAAGTAATATCCACAGTTTATATTCCTGACCACATTTTTAAACCAGGGCTAATCTTAACATTAAAATATTTAAGTCTAATATTGCAAAGAAAATTAAGTCTAATATTGTAGACTGTATATTTTTAAATCTAAAATAGAGGGCACTACTGATTAGAAATTAGCACAATAGCCATGATCTTTGTCTACTCAAATTATTTTTATTGTGCTGCACTATGCATAAGAAATAAAGATTAATATTCCAGCCCTAAATGCATACTTTTTTGTGAACTTCTGTTTCCTAGTTATTAAAATAAATTACTGTGATTTTTGACTCTTTCATTTGTAGTTGTAGACTAAAAGTTTATTTGTAATCGATCTGTAATTAATATGAAAAGCAGATTCATGATTCCAAAGCTAATGAAAATATCTTTTTTATATATAATGATAATCATGTACATGGTAATAATTATGCTATAATTACCAGTCAGGTAAACATTTATTTACCTGTGATTATATTGTAATTTAGTTTTAGATGTTTACATTAAATATGGAAGGATATTACTGCGAAATTAAATATTTTCTCTACCACTTTATTACATAGAGTTTAGTTTTCTGCATGAAAATTGCCATGTAAATATGTACATTTACAAAAATATTTTGAACTATATAGTTAATAGGCAGAATATTATGATAATTTAAATTGATGTAAGAAAAATATAACTCCCTACATGTTGGATGTCAAATATCCCAGGTTTGTGGTCTTGCAACATCAAGGAATGAAGTCATGAGCCAAAGGAAGTTAGGAGAGCTTTATTGAAAATAGAGGAAGAAGAGTAGCTTTTGGACTTCCAGGAGGGGTCCTGAGTGGGTGTCCATTATAACCCTTTGTTACGAGTAATTTATATAGTAAAATTGCAATGGAAGTATAACATGGGTCAAACTACCATCAACTTTTATGATTACAAGTGTAGGTGCTTATTGAATATTAATCCAATAGGAAAATGAGTCACTTAACAAGGGTACATAGAAGGAGCAAAGTCATTTTGGGAAAGATAGAGGAGTGTGGGTCCAGATGGTCTGCTCACCCACCTATGTGTCTGATGTCTATATGGGTCACTGGTCCATGTTGTGCACATTATAGTAAACTCTCAAGTTGCTGTTTATTTTGAGGTAGTCATGCACACACCGTGCTATTGCTTCTCCATCCTGAGGCCTGATTCTCTTTAGACTTGCCTCCAGTAATGATTCCTGACGTCTCAATTTTTTGGTGCTGACTTCCTGTAGGGTCCAATCCTTCTCTGAATGTGTATTAATTTCTATTTAACTTAGCTGCCTATAATGAAGGTAACTTAAACAATTTTTACTTAAGATACACTTTTCCTGAGAAATAATGTTTTGGAACACATTGTGTCCTTGAGAATTTGTTATTTGCTTGCAGATTTTCCATTTGCAAACTGAGTAGACCCTTGTTGTACCTAAGATGAATATCTTGAGAAATTTGAAACTCTCCAAATACATAAAATGGCGCTATAACATTTATTTCACCAATAAAATACAGTGAAACATATCTGGAAAATGTAAGGAACCCCTGTAGACCTTGAATAATTTTATAAATAAAAGATTGAAATCATCTATAAACAATACAAATATATTCTGACCGAGTACTCAGTACGACTATTTCCGATACTACTTTTTAAATTTTAATACAATGCATGAGTTATTCATAAGACAGATAAACTGTTGTAAAACTAGATACCCCATCATTGTTTTCTGTTAAATTTCAATTTTTGCAGCTAAGAATTATAATTTTTTGGGTTTTCACTGATCAAAATTATAGGGTGCTTCTTATGAGCTAGGCACTGTGCTGTACTTATCTGCCCTCACTCATTTTATATTTAGTTGTTCATTTCTTCTACTAATTGACTGTTGTGTTTATGATAAAGTCTGAACATTTTACCATGCTGCATACTTACCTTACATATCTATATGCTCCATCTTGCAATCTTATGTCTTACTTCTCCATCAGCGCTGTTCAGCTTTAGCTACAGCAACCTCTGCTTTGTTTCTGCAGCACCAAAATACTTAATTCTTTCTCCTTTCTGCTTCCTCTGGCTAAAGATTTCTTTCTCAACCCTTACCAATCCTAGGTCAGCTACACATCCCCACAGACAGCCTCTGTGACTGTAAAGCTCCTTTGCCCCCTTTATTTCACTCTGCCCTTTACTTAACATCTAACACAGTTTATGTACCTTTCTTTTGCCATTCAGGAATGTAAACATGCAGTAGATAATTATTTGATCAATGAACAAATAAATGGAAGCTAGTTAGAAAGTAAAAAGGCTTCCATGATCCCTTTTTGACAAATGCTGCTTTTTATACTTTAGAGCGTTACAATACAAATTAGCATACTAAAGGCTCTGCATATTTTGTGGTAAAGAAATCTACTTTATTGTGTTTGACCCAAAGTTTCCCAAGCTTTTTGAACATGAAACCTCATTTCAGTTGTTTTATAAATAGTGTCTATTAAAATCTTTCTTAGGTATTGTTCTTTGGAACATCTGATGGTAAACAGTAGCCTTCATTTATCCTATGTATGGAGAGTTTCAAAATTCAGAATACGATTCAAATAAGGATACAAGTAAATATCTGAAAAGTTTAAAGTATTGAGAAGGTTGGAATGTGATTTCTGAGTGAACTGAATAAAATTGGAAAAGAAAAAGGCATTTTGCCATTAGCTTTCTTGCCCATGGTTGACAGCTGATGGAATAGTACATGGAGCAATATGTTTTCCTTTTGCTTTCTAAATTTGTATTAAGCCCACAGCAATTCTGTACCAAATTTAATGATGTTGTGGAAAAATGTCTAATATAAAATATTTTATTATAAAAGTACCAAAACATTAAGGCTTTAGTATATCTGCCTCTATGTTTGACAACATAGAAAAAAGTACTATAGTTGTAGGGAGGAATGTAGAATGTTTTTAGAAATGAGAGTGAAAACCTGAACTGAATAGGCATTACTCCCTAGTGTTAAACTCTGTGGGATGTTTTTATTCTATTTTATGTTTGACAAAATGTAGTTTTTCATGTTCAAATTTTGGAGAATTTTAGCCTGTTGTACCACAATGGATTAACTTACATTGTCTCTTGCCATATCAGAAATAATTGTTGAAATATACTTGTTACAATTTCTTCATGAAATTTTCAAATTTCTAATAAAGATTTCACAGTAAAGGATTTGGAAGTTTCTTTCTGGGTGGCATTTTGAAGTATTATTTCTAAGAATATTCGTTTAAAAACTTCTGTTTAAAATGCATTGATCATTTAAAAACTGAATTTTCAAAGAAGTGGAGAAACTTTGCCTCAGAATTTGAACCCCATGTTGCACAAAATAGTTTATTTCATTAGCTCATGAGTAAGGCAGCTAGCTAGTGGAAGGGCCTATGATAGAGTGGGGTGACCAACCGTATTGATAACTAAGAATGGACAGCAAACAGCAAACTAGGACTTTGTACCAAGTATGGACTTCCTCAGGCAGCGTGGAATGCAGCCCACCCCGGACTAACAAGAGGTCTAGCCACTCCCTACTGTGTTCCTGAATTTCGAGGAAATTATAATTCAAAGTAAGCAGTTCCTTCAGAGATCCCAGTTTCCTGGAAACCCTACATGTTGAAGAAATAGGTTAAAAACCTGAATTCTAATTGGTCATTTTAAATCCTCAGACCACTAAATGACTGGGCAATTTCTGTGTTCTCTTCATCTATACTCTAATTATCATTAGACAACCAGATGGCGATCCCATTCAGGACCCCTCCTGAAAATCCAGGAGCTATTTTCATTATTTCCTGTAAAAACTTTCCTAATCTCATTTGGTTCATGATTTCATTACTTGTTTGCGGAACCATGAGCCCAGTACACAAGGTATCAATGTCATTCCTACCGACTAGTAATTGTCAAGAGTTTGAAAGAAATATTTTCCTTTGCTTAATCTATAACATTAGACTGAAGTACAAGCTACTTGAACTATTACAAGGCTAGAAAATGAATTTGCATATGGATTATGTCCTTTGAGAACATTCCAAACAAAAGAGTGATTCTTTTCTAAAATGGATTTTATGTGAGCCTAAATTAGCCTAATCAGCTGACAGAAGTTTTGCTTCTTTAACAGATTGATTGGACTGAATCCTTTCAACTGACACTGAGAAAGTTTAAGTGTCTAATATTATATCCAAACTCATTTTCCACAACTATGAATTAACTAATTTCATTCACAACTACAGATTCTAAAACTTTGGTGGATTTCAAAACTTATTCAAGTTACAGCATTTATTGAATATCTAACCAATGCACATTTTTGAATTCATTTCTGAACTTTTATTTTATAACAGCTCCTGTATTAAGCACTTTATGCTTTATCTCATTTCAGTCTCACCAAAAAACCTTGAGGTGAGAATGAAATATTACTTTGATTTAAAGAATAGAAAAGAGGTCAAAATTTAAAAGCCGCCTCTACAGAAACAAAATCACTTACTGGCAATTCGTATTGAGGACTACAGATATAAGTTTTGATATAATGAATATAGAATTAGTTGAAATCCAATAAACGAGTATAAATGTTATAGATTATAATTGAATATAGCAGGAATGAAAAGCAAACTAAGTCTCTCTCTCTCTCTTTCTGTACTGGGGGTATTATCCACTGAATTACATATATATATATATCTGTCATATAACTATATATTTTTTCCCCTTTACTCGGTGAGGTTTGTGCTGATACTGTTAGTACAGGTAGAAGTAAGAAACCACTTTTGGTGACCACAAATATGAGTGGTCAGTAGTATTAAAGGAGATATTGAGGTTGGAATTTCATGTAATTGGTCTGCTTTTTGCATTAGGAGGTACCTTACGTGTCATTAAAACAGACACATCACATTCACACAAGAAACTGAGACAGCTATATGCAGTCATTAATGACATTGGGTTTTAATTATTCACTGAGAATTTTCTAAACTCGTACTATGTTTCAAGAAGTTTGCTGTTTTCCATATACAGACATATATTCTATTCTTTAGGTACTGGGTATTTGGGATGACAGATAAATGGGCAATTGTGATGCAATGTAATACATATTAACAGAGAGTTATGTTCAAAGATCATGGGAAGTTTTAAATCAGTGTTACTTTTGTGGAAGCTAGTTAAGAGAAGTCAGTAATTTTTTTTCAAGGTGTGTGCTCTGAACTCTGAATTAAGTCTAAGAGAGACAACACAGTGAAAGCAGAAGGCATACGCAAAGCCTATACCCACTGTATTGTGGAAGACCACGTATCATTGGGCTGGGATGACTTCACTAAACTCTCTTTTTCAGTTTGGCATTTCTTGTTTGTGTTTTACATGTTTCACCTCTGTTAGTGTTACACACACTTAAAATGATTTTTAAAAAATCACATGACAAGTATTATTTAATTAACATAATCATTGTCATCTTGAATTTTCTACTCTATAAGGAAGATTTTATTTAGCACTTAGTCTACTTTGCTTTTAAATAGTACATGCCTCGTACTGTCTCCTTTCCTTGCAGTTATTGATGGTATACTTCGTAAAGCAATGTATATGAAATCATACTGACCCTTTGATTTACTCATGTCATGACAGTTAAGTACATTTCCAAACTGAGCTCACAATCTCTGAAGTTCAAAGGTTGCAAACATAACCACCCATGGTAGCCAAGCAAGAAAAGCTCTTGAGTGAAGTCGATGTGGTGCAGATGAGTTCATGCCCCTCAGGTTGCTGTGTGGCTGTAGAAGCTGAGGAGAGATTGAGGACTTTGTCTATACCTCAGAGGCCTTATCATTGCCCCACAAGAAAATGAAGCTTACTCTAAGTAAAAGTACTTTTCTTCTTAAATATCTTTCCTTCTTAAATATCTTTGAAATATTCTATTTGACTGGCAACGTTTAGGAGAAATTTAGTGAACAAGATGAATTACCTTTCATTCTAATGTTTTTATATTCAGTTATTGATAGAACTTTTATAATATGGAATGTTAATCCCTATTATGTAATTATTTTGGTATTTCTTTTGATAATTCTATTCCCCTTTCTTCCTTAACACTGCTGTATTTTCCCTTCTATGTATTAATTTGTTTTGAAAAGAAGATTTAATGGAAGACATTTATGTCTGATAGTTTTAATATGAGTAGATTGGAGTAGGAAAAATAGGTTTGAGTATTCACTGTGGATAACACAGACTAATATGAAACACTGAGCCACCATACTCTATAAACATAATATGTATTAAGGGAGGCATGAAAATCACATTTGCAAAAAATGTATGGCATGATTTCTAACTGTGGGAAGAAAAAATCTAACAGAGGAACTGGAATAAATGAAACTTTCTGATTTTCACCACTAGAAATATTTTAAATGTATTTGCAGTATTACCAACTTACATTTTAGGAAAACAATATGAGCAGTGCATCACATCTCACTCTGTAAATATGTTGATATGTTTTAGAATCATATATAAAATAGTTAATAACAACATAGGTTAAAAGCTTTAGCACATAAATTACAGGTGCATATAATTTCTTGATGCAGAAAAATTGCGATATCCCTTAAAATCTGCAGACTTCCCTCTACTCTCACTCAGTGAATTGTCAGAAATGCAATAGAAGGTAAGGGAGGGACTGAGATGTGCTAGGCACAGGTACTAATTCACTACAGTGAGTATAATTGCGATGTACAACAAACATGCACAAAAATAAAAAGAAAAAAATTATAAAACTTTTTCATAAAAAATTAAAAATGCAATCATGATCAACGTGCATATTGTTTAAAATATAATATTAAGGATTTATGCACGTTTGCATAAATTTGTACATGAGTGTTGTGTATGTGTATGTGTGTGTGTGTAGTGGCAGAGGTACATGCATAACTGTTCCTACAAAAAAAATTAAGGTACCATTATTGAAATACATATTCTGGAATAATTAGAATATCCAATCATAGAGTAGTTAAAAGCTTTTAGTTATTTCAACTCAATAACCAGATTCGATCCAACTTTCCAATCTAGTATCTTTTCCCAGTTTTATTCTTTTGATATGTCCATCTTACTTGGCTATGAACTTCTTCAGGAGTTACTTTAAATATACTCTTTAAAATAGTTGGCATAATTTTTCCAGATAATAATGTCTCCAATATATTATTTTCTTTAATACATCCAATAATACTTTTGGCTTTCCAATAGAATTGGTATAGGAGAAGTATAATACCAACCTGCTAGATTTCAGATGTGCCTAGTTCATGTCCCCTGAAATTAAAGAATGAATTCCAAAGGACAGTGGAGGCTAAAAGTAGAAAAAGTTTATTGAGATAGCTCCTGAGTGACAAGATGGATCCTGAAAGTGAGTCTCCACCAAAGTTCTTCGTTGGGAGTAATTTTTACAGTAAAGTAACAGTGTGAGGATGATGTGAGTCAAACTATAATCAACCTATTGGATTACAATTATAGCTGTTAGCTAATATGGATGCAATAGGGAAGAGGGACACATAGCAAAAGAATATGGGAAGTATAAAGCCATTTTGGGGAAGGGATGCACCCAGATGCTCTGATCACCCACCTATCTGGACTTCCTGGACCAGATGGTTCTAATTATAGTATAATTGCAAGGTACTGCTTATGCCTTAGGGAGGCTTATAGATCTGGCCATTGCATCTTCATATTGAGGGCTGATCTTCTTCAGATGTACCTCCAGCAATAATTCTGGTATCTTTATTTTTTCTGCTGACTTCATTGAGAGCCCAATCCCTGTCTTAATGTATATTAATTTCTACCTAATTTAGCTGCCTAAAATAGTATCATAAGGAAACAATATTTCTGACAATGAAAAGCCTATGTAACACAACCCAAAGTGGTAATTCCATTGACTTTTTGTTCTTTGTATTTTCAAGTTTCTTTTATTCATTTTCATTCATCTATTGTCTACTTCTTTTGAGCCAAATTTTAATAGGACAAAATATTTCCATTCATTCATGGACTAACGTACCAAATAGGATTATTTACCAACCATAAATTTTTTCTAAACAAAACACCATTCTGTATTTATGTTTATATTTTAAAGAATAATTGCAATTTTGTAAGTTTATCAAAAACTTGCAATCAGACAAAATCAGCCAACTGACAAAATGTCATTCCTTATTTTCTGCAACCACAATCAATTGCAGTTAAAGAATCATTGACCTCATATTCACTTTCTTCCTCCCTCAGTTTCTCTGTTTCTGTTAGTTTCTTTCCTTTATCTTTATTTTTTCTTTCTTTCTTTCTTTCTTTCTTTCTTTCTTTCTTTCTTTCTTTCTTTCTTTCTTTCTTTCTTTCCTTCTTTCCTTCTTTCCTTCTTTCCTTCTTTCCTTCTTTCTTTCCTTCTTTCCTCACCTTGTATTAAGACTTGGTCCTCACCTATTTTATCTCTCATTCAGAACTTTTTCTGGCAATATTTCTTCTCATGCAATGTCAGAAATCATTTAAAATTGTATCTCTCAACTTCCCTCTAACTCAAACTGCCTCCTATTAAACATGAACATTAATTTGCACCTTTTTTTAATGGGGAATTGAACTCATGACCTTGTGCTTGTCAGGCAAGCACTTGTGCCACTGAACTAAATTCCCACCCATAAAACATGAACATCAATTTGTCCTCTCAGTGTGGGTGACATATTCATTAATGTGTATCTCAAACCTATTCCTCCTACTGATCTCATTTTTTATCTACGACATCATGATATTCCCAGTCATTCTTCCCACAATTTTCAGTTGTTTTCTGGGGAAAGACAAAATTCCAGAGTTGAGTGTATAAAAT
>RJWT010022559.1:0-17127 GCA_004365215.1 Cuniculus paca | reverse complement strand
GACAGTGGCAAATAGTGCTCAGGAGCATTACAGGTACCTAGGAAGACTGAGGTTTCATCCTGGTGCTTTTGTTACATATTCGTTTGCTCAGACTAAAGGAGTGAGGTTAGGAGAAAGATTTACTTTTGTAGAAAGACCAAAGAACTCAGACAGACAAGGACTTTACTGGTCAGGGCTGGAGATGATCTTTTGTCTGAGTGTCATTGTGGAAGTAAATAAGTATTTGTGCAAATCCTTGCATGCTTTCTGCTCAGAAACTTGAGGAATACCCACTTGTTGTTTTGTAGAATGTTGTATACGTCAGTTTACTTCCCTGTACTTGTTCGATGGGTACTGAAACCAAGCCCTCAACACTCCTCTCCTCTGACAGCTTGCTTCATGTGTAATTACAAACACAGAAGGGAACATCAGAACATTGAAACACACATTCTGTGGATCTGAAATAATGACAACCAGCAACAGGATTGGCCTTTGAAACCAGCTGCAGTTTCTTTGATGCTCTTCCTGTTTCTTACACTTCCCTCTGGAACGTGAGCTGTCCAATGCACTGTGGTTGTGACACAGGTTACACACAGTGTCCTGATGAAAGAGGCCAGGTGGCCACTGCACACAGCCACTTCACGAGAAACTTGCTATCCCTCATGAAGCCCACTGAGGCATGGAAGGTATTACTTTACCACCTAGACAACAGCCATGTGAGAAAGGCGAGAATCAGTTGTGGCGCTTTATGAACTGGCACAGGGATTGGAACAGGTATCTGCTCCTGATATCTCATTCTGTCCACAAACGCAGCTCTTAAAATACATTGCTCACTGCTAGAGCTGTTACTGAATTCACTCCTCCCAGCCCAGGGCTTGATTTGGATCTGCAAAACTGCTTTTCAAGAATCTAATAAACAGAGTATTGTTATATTTTGGGTTTGTCAATAGTTACCTTTATTTATATACTTCAAAGAAGTTCAAGGAAATGCATACCAAATTATTTTTCTTTCCCCTAATACATGAAGGCAATTCTGACATGGCTAAAAAGCATCATTATTTGAACTTCTGGAATTACGAGTAGAAAGGATTAAAAATAAGAGTGCATTGTAAGTTATAGGTCCCAGAAATAAAAAGAGAGGATTGCCAAAAGGACTAAACCTCGCATTAGATTCTTATATATAAGCCAGGCATAGTCTCTCAGAAAGCTCTTATCTTGGGTAGAATGATGTGAACGTGACCGAATCACAATGTAGTCGGCTCACGTACTTATAAAAAAAAAAAAAAGAATCAGAAGACACAAAACAAAATGGACAGAAAAGAGTCCATCAAACTCAAACACAGCTTTAGAGAGACACTGTATGATTTCCTGGGCAAAATAAAATAAAAGGCCAGTGCATTTTTGTTAATTTAGTAGCTGTTTTGTTCTTAATGATTAGAATTAACAATTATCAGTCATTTACTATGAGCTAAGTGTTGAATTCATTCAATCCTCCTAATAACCCTATATGGCACATAATATCACTTCCTTCCTTTCAAAACATGAAACTAAAGACAGAAAATTAACTTGTTCAATCTCAAATAATTAGTAAATATGGAATTAGGATTGAACCGCGGGCTGCACATCTCCAAGCCTGCACATTAACAAATACTTGGCAAGGTTTCAAAACCCTGACAAATGGAAAGTAAAGATAATGGAGCAAATAGCTCGGAAGAGTGATGAGAACTAGGTCTATCAAAAATCTAAATTCAGAGGCCCAGTTTTTATCCTCCTATTTGATCCAACAGTGCAGTTAACATAAGCACTCACTCTTGAAGCATGTTTTCCACTTTATTTACAGACATTACTATCTTTTGGTTCTCTTCTTATGTCTATAGTCTTTGTCCTTGTCCACACTCCTTTTAATAATTCTGTTGCTCTTCATAGAACAAAATATTAGCTAGAGGGCTTAATCCGTCACCTTAGATGATGTTACATATTTCAAAGGTATATTTGCACATGCTGAAATCTATACCAAGTCTAGATATTATCTTTGAAGTCAAGTCTGAAATACACAGTTATCAGCAGATAATTGAGTACAGTCACTACTCAGAATTCTAACAGATAGTTCACATATATCCAAAATGAAAGTCCTGATCTTTTCTTCCTTTCCCTCAAAAATAACAAAAATGAAAGTAAAACCACTTCACATCTCAGCAAATGTCATGTCTGTTCTTCTCGCTGCTCAGATCAAACATCTCAGAATCATTCTTCTGCTCTCCAATTCTGCATCTAATCTGTTCACAAAGTGGCTTGTGATTCGACGATCAAAATATACCCAGAATCTCACCATTTCTTATCAACTTCTCCAATACCACAGCAAATAAGACTAAGCAAATCTCATTTCATGTTTGTTTGGTTTGTCACAGTAACCTAGAGTTTATTCTCCACCATGCTGCCAGAGTAACCCTTAAAATAAATCTAATCATGTGCCTCCTATACTGTCTCACTCAAAGTACTAGTCTGATACCTATGCACTGATAAGGGTCTCTGTCATCTCCCTGATGTTACCTTTCCTCACTCTTCATAGGGTCACTTGGTTGGACCTTTTAGGCTCACATGACTGGAACCAGTCATGTTCTGTCTCAAGGTTTTAATCTTACGCTTTCTTCTGTGTAGAACATCCTACCCCATATATCGTGGCATATCAGTTTAAGTTGACTTTGATTCAGTTTGTGACTACAATTGCAGAAAGAATCAAGTTTGTGAGCTAAAGCACTACTTACCTGCATAACTCACTCACACACACACTAGGCATTCCTTCTCAAACATCAGTTTCTCAAAAGACTTTCTCTAACCACTTCATATAAAATAGTAACTGTTGCTTCACTCCAACTAGATCCCTCTTTCTCTTTTAACTTGCTTTTGTTTTTGTTGATAATATTTAACTGGACTTACATGTTTATCTGCTTAGCATGTCTCTCTTACAGGAATATAAACTATTTAAAGAAATACATTTTATTTCACTCTTAATGATACTGTCACCTTCTGGAAGACAGTTTGCCACCCAACAAGTTATCAATTCATATGTCATTGTAAGAAATAAATGACTCCTCTGGCTACTCTCATTGGAGGTCTAGAAATAAGACTCCACTTGAAGGATTTAATAACATAAAAAAAATGTAGCAGTGTAAGCACTTCTAAAAGTGATCTGTTGATTTAGAATCAAAGGAAAATATTATATGTCACCATAGATTTGGATGGTGAGTCACGGAGTATTAAACTCGGGAGGCAGCTGTGCTGGACTAGAAAGAAAGTAACTGGGAATCAAGTGACAATAGTTCTGGTCCAGGCAGTGCCACTGCTCAGCATGACTTCAGACAAGCAGTCTCATCCCCACAGGTTCTTCTGTCTCTATGATTTAGTGTGAATTTAACTTCCATTCATTTCAAATAAACTCTTTCCGGGTGTGTTTACAGGACATATTTCACTGTTGTCAACTCTATTTGCAAGTTAGGAAAGAAGTCACATTTGAAATTGTGTGGTGTTTCCAAAAAATTATGTCACATAATTAACACATAAAGTAGGGAGTTGAAGGTTTTCTTCCTCCTTATGCACTAGAGTGGGTGTTAGTATTATCAACTGCGACATAAAAGGGACAAGTATTCAGGATGCTAAACTCATCCAAAAAAATATTTCATTTTAAAAAAAATAAAAAAAGGCATCACATTCACACATGGAAAACATCTTGCACTTTTCCTTCAAATGTTCTCATTTCCTATTCTTGACATGAAGGCTCACAGATGCATGGAACGTGATACTCTGTTTTCTCAGCAGTAGTAGAGTTGACCTTTCAAAATACACCCCCCTCTTTATTCCCCAGACTGTAATCCCATGAAGATCAAAGCCAGATTGCTACTCTGCATTAACATTTCTATGATCAGATACAGTGTGGGCACCATGATTTTTATCTGTGTCAAGACATTTTCACACAAGTGAGTCACTCGAGAGAAGCTCAGGCATTGAACACCACTCTGACACCGTCTCCTTCAGGCTGATTCCACCTTGCTGGTGTTACAAGTAAGCATCCTGTTTACCTGTTTTTGTCAGCAGAGGAATAGAATAACAATCCAAATGGAACTGAATGAACAATAAATCTCCATTTCCCTGTTCTATCAGCAGAATCTTTTAATTTACTATGCTCTTTCAATTCACCAGCTCCTCTGCATACAAGTCTTGTTTGAATAAGCACACAGGTTAACAGACCACTCTTACATGAAAGGCCCAGGGAAGCAGAAGCACACTTCCTAGATGTATTTCATGGGGACCCCGCAGGAAAGGGATCATTGTGACTGGGTGACTACGTGAAGAGGACCTTTTATTTCCTCACGTGAGTTATCAGTTCCAGGAATTACAAGGTCAATGTGCTACCATTCAAAGGAACAGATATCTCTTCCTTGTCCTATGCTACAAGAGATCTCTTCCTTGTCCTATGCTACTAGACTTCCTGCAACAAGGACCCCATTTGCAAAATCTGAGTCCAGTTTTCCGATGAAGTCAACGTGGTTTGGATACGGTCTAGCGTGTACCCTAATAATTCATACAGTGGGGGCTCAATGCACAGTGTAGCCATGTGAGAGGGTACAGCCTTTAAGAAACAGGTGCCAACGGGAAGTCAGTGAGTCACTAGAGGCACACCCTTCAGTGGGATTAGCACCATTCTCCTGGGACTCCCGGTGTGTCTGTCTTCAGGGCTCACTAGGTGATCCTTCCCTCTTCATAGTGCTCTCTCCAAGATGATGTCCCATGATGCTACCCAGCCAAACCGTTACTCAGCAGAGGGAGTGCCACACCTCTGAGTGCAATGAGCCCAGTATCTTGCTTTACTAATACTTCACTTACCAAAAATAAACAATTGTTAAGGTCATGGCCACTGTGGTTTATTCCTGGAGACTTTTTTTCTTTGGCTTTTCTTTTTTGTTTGATATTTCAATCACTTTGATATTGATAGGAAAATGCACAAATTGCTATTTCTAGTAGAGGAATTCTGCTTAATTAGGAAATTATAGAGGCTGCCATGTAAGAGGTTCAGCAAAGATTCTGATAGTTTGATGCCATTTGAAGTATCTTGGTCACATAAATACTAACACAGCAGCTTCTCCTCTTATCATGAAAGTTCCTTGTCAAATGAGCACATCCTCTGAGACCTACCCAAAAGAGTAGCCCCATGATAGTGTTCAAATTGATGGTGTTAATATAGTAACAGGGATCATACACTCTTTCTAAAAAAAGTAGAAATTAATATTTACCATTAATATTTTAACACATACCACTAAGAATTTTTATTGCCTGAAATTGAAGAACAGGGACCAAGAACAGATGTTTGAGCCTGTACCCATTTATCCATACCTACTTTGAAAAATGATACGAGGTTTACACAAAAGTGAAAACTTTGTTACGAAAAACCAAAAAGTGGAGGACTCTGTAGGACCCAGTGTCAGCTAAGGTACCTTTGTATTCACTAGGTTTATCACTTTTTTCTGTATCTCTCATCGTGGACATTCAGATAAACAGAGAAAACAATTAACTGGTAGTCAGACTGAGCTACCAAAATACATAAGACTATTATCTGTAAAAAAATCTTTGTTAGACAGGTTCTGAGCTATCAGTCAAGCTATCGTTTGATCCCTCTTGGGCAGTCGTCCTATGGCACCAGAAAAAGGATTTATAGAGATAGTGCATCACAGTGTCAAGTTCCATCGATGCATGTTTCTTGAATGATAAATATTACAAAGTTTAAATATACAGGGGGAGATGATGTATGACAGAACTGAAATCACATGTTAATATGCTCCAAACCACAAAAAAAGAGTTGATAATGAATGAAACGAAACAAAGAAATACACCCTTCCCTTCAACTATCCACCAACATCTGGCTTACATGGAATTTTTTTTTTATTGGAACATCTTATAAATTTGACATCTCTACAAACGTCAAGTATAATTGAAGAACAGCAGTGAGGTCTCTTGTTTCTAAATCGGTGGATCAGTGAGTGTCATTCCTTACCATTACTGTGAAAGTCTTCTCAAAAAGGTCTGGGATCTAGTGTCAAGCAATTGTTGGTGATTTAAGTGAAGCAAAGAAGGAGACCAAGCAGAGCCCACTGCTTCCTAAGAATTTATTTCCTATGATCTACCTCATCAGAGGGAGGTACCATAGCAATGAGTGGGCCAGGTCAGTCCCAGTCCAGGCACTGCTACTTTCTGCAAGACTCAGGACTGGATCCATAAGACCTCCAAAACTCCTTATCACTGTGTAGTGCTGAACACAGGCAAGTTGAAACACATAGCCTTTTGAAAACATCTCTGCCATTACTATCATCTACACATTTTCCCAGTTTCTACACTACCATCCTCCCTCCTTTTAAGATTCAAATCAAATCTGTCCTAATTCTTTCAGGACAAGATATACGATGGCTGACATTTTTATAATTGTGGTCATCTTCTTTTTCTGTCTTGCTCATTCCTCTCGATTCTAAAAGTTTCAAAATGTATTATCTTTATAATCAAAGCAGCCAAAATAAAGCTGGAAGTCTAAAGAAATGTTTGAACCTAGCAAACCCATCCACAGAAATACACAGTAAGCACATGAAATCGACAGGATGATAATAAGCTGGCCAACTTGAAACGTCAAACTCTCTCAATTCATGAACCATAACACCTTCAAAACATCTACTACAAGGGGTCAAGAGATGGAGTGGGAAATGTCAAAGTCCACCCTCCTTTAGGGGTCTGAGATAGGCCAAGCTTTGGGTGTTCCTCAAGGAACAGAATTTTCATGCAACACTTCAATAAAAACATGAAGGACCATGTAGTCCAAATCCTTAGATCATTATCAAAAATTCCTGGCAAAAAAGAAGTCAGTAGCTTGACTGCTAAAAATCAAAAAGCAAGGGAGGAGCAGAAGTGGAACAGAGTTCACATGCCTTGTCCATTGCTTATTGTGCTTATCACCTTCTGGTGTTATCTTCCTTTATTCTCTCCTGGTCTGGGCTTTGATCCTTCAGAACTGTTAGGAAGCAGGATCAGTGAGAAAGTACTGAGGCTGATTCCGCATGGACAGTGGTTTCCTTCGCACCACAGACAGATCTTTCCAGAGAGCCAAAAATCATCGTAGGTCTTTCCTGAGGGCCCCAGGGTAAGGCAAGAAGACTCATCACCCTACGATGGAGTGGATTTTCATTAACTAGGGGTGGCAAGGCCTTAGGGCAGGCTCAACTGAGAAACAAGATGCGCAGCTATGCTCCAGAGCCTTAACTCTGTATTTCAGACAGAACCGCCCTAGTTTAACCATTTTACAGATGAAGCCTCCAATGGAGAGCTCATTTAAACAGAGTTCCCAGCTATGGAAAACCACTAATGTGCTAGAAATATGTTGAGATTTGGAGAAAGAAACAGGAATTTAATGAATGGCTTTTACAACACTCGTTTTGTGAAAATGAAGGTATTATTTCACATTTCTGAGTCACAATTTCATCACATAGCAGATGAGTTAAAAACTCATTCACAAGTACTAAGTAATAAAAAGCTACGCACGCAGTAAAGCATTTCCAAAATCATAAATGTTACCACATGATTTTGTTGCGGCCAGACCCAGCCGTTCCATAAAAAAGGGATGTCAGACGAAGGAAGGATGATTCTGATGGACCTGGGGAGCTAAGATTGGCAGCATTTTACAAGCAATATATACATGACTTTGTAGTTCTCACTGTGACCATTTTCAGACAAGTTACTGGCACTGAAGTATTTGCACTAGGGACAGACAGAAGGATTACAGTGAAATTTAATATTGTGCATGTTTGCTGTCTGGGATTCTTGGTGCAGAGTCATCACTGTGTATATAAGCAGACAGGAAGGCAGAGGAGGGAATGAACTGCAGAAACACAACTACCCGCCTTCTTCTCCAGGCTTGTGACGCTGGTGCTACATTTTCTGAACTTCAACCAGGCTGAGCATTTTCAGCTATGATCTATCTGCTTAAAAGTCATCTCAGAAAAGCCTCCACTGACCTCTCCGGCTGCGTATCAGGGTAGCTTCCTCTATGGGTCCATAAAGCCTCGTACATACATTCATTATCACATTAGTCATAACCCCACCATTATCAGTTTGCATACCGGCTTCCTGTACTTGAAGTACATTATGGAGTGGGGAAGGGTAGAAACTATGTGCTAATTGATTTTAATCTGCAATGTCCTGTATACAGTAGGGGATTAACAACTGTTAGTTTAGTGAAGAAATTTATGTGTAAATAACCTTTTATGATTGATACAAGCAAGCACCCAAAGTAGCCATGGTTTTTTGAACGTCTAGGCAGGACTCTGAAAATAAAGTCTCAATACAGGAAAGTAAATTGATTGAACAGACCACTAGATTGAATGCCAGGCAGGGGAACTTTTGTGAAAAGAGAATAGATGGTTTCCTTATTTCATTCATTTTCAAATATCAGTTCCTGTTTCTCATTTTTCTTTTAACCTGTCTCTTACTCATTTTCATTTCCTAGATTTTTCCACACTGCCATAACTCTTATTAAATTGAAGACAAAATGAATATAGTGATTATAAATCCTGCATGGAACCAATGAAAGGTTAAGTTGTGTTCTTAAGATCTCCTGGAATTCACCATGGAAGCCCTAGGGAGACTGCAGAGCTATCGCTCTCAAAGGCAGCACAATCCAGTCCTGACCTCTCACTCTCTCTGGCAGAGATGGGGAGATGAGGATGCAAACAGATGACGCCTATGAGAATGGCATGAATACGATCTGACACACAGATATAGATAAAATCAAAAGCAAGCTGCCAGAGGGAGTGAAAGAATGAACCCCAGAAACGAACAATCTGGATTAAATCTGAACTTTGCCACTTCTGATCTGGTTCAACTTTGGATAAGTTAGTGAACATCTCTGTGCCTTGGTTTTCTAATCTGTAAAATTAGAATGACTGTCTCACAAGGGTTTTATGAGATTGGAGCGAACTCTCACGCAGAATTTACATGCCTGGCATGTTTTAAGCATATGGTACAATGAAATGTGACATAACTCAAGATAAAACAATAAAATGGCAGATTGGCAGACAGTATCTCTGCACACGTGCTTTTCCAGAACCTTACTACATCTCCAGCAAAAATGGAGTTTAACTAAGATAGGCTTTAGTTGCTTCCTCAGCAAATCATGTAGGATGAAAGGGCACTAAATATGCCTTCCAAAACTATGTCAGAAAGACGAATGCATTGTCTCCTTGCTCGCTTGTGACTCTTGGTGTTCAAACTCAGCCCCCCGGCCATAGAGAGCACTAGTATTCTATGAAAACTCTTATGAAGAGAACCCCAGGTCCCTGAGGCACAGCTGTAGTTGAGACCCTAGCCCCAACCTGAGGGCATGAGCCATGCATTTTGAAAATGCATTCTCTTTATCCCAGTAAGTCATCTGAATCTGATTTCACAGTCTGGAAAAAAGCTATCCTTGTGTGGAGTACTACAGAAGTTGAGTTAAGTCAACCATAGTAGGTTTTGAGGAAGTTCATCACTCAGCAGTACATTACCAATACAGATTTAGATACAGACACAACTTTATTTAAAATTATACTTATGCAACCTGGTGCCCATCCTTATGTTTAAAGGGGTTACTTGCTTAGCCTCAAACTACAGAAAATATTTTAAACAAAAGCATACATTTTCTAAAGGCCTTTGTAATTGATAAAGCACTTTCACAAATAAGGACTCATTTGTTCATCAAAACATAACACAGATATAGGCAGGTAACTATACCTCAAACATCCTCTAGTTTTAACAGTTACTCAGAGGCAAATAGAAAGTTTCAAGTCCTGGTCTTCTCACTCCAAATCTACAGTTCTGTCCATTATATCAATTGAAAATCTGCACCTAATGAGGGGCTTGAGAACTTTGCTTTGATTCTTGAATTGGCTAGTCTCTAATTTAAGCCATGACCTCTATAGGTCTTGGACTTTTTGAGAAAAATAGTGTGCTTACATCAAAAGACCCTATTCAGCTGTAACATTCTAAGACTGGAATTCTACCTACATCGGTCAGTACCTTTCAGTCCAGGTTGCCTTTTCCATAGTTTATTCTTTTCCTGATACTCCATCTGCCTCCTTTACTTCTTAACTTGACACAACTCGCTGATTAGACAAGGGAACTCATATATTGGGTCGAGTCCCTGTCAACAGTGAGTAGAACCTCACCCTCTTCCACGGTAGACAGATTTCTAAGATCTTCATTGGCCAAGATCCCACCTTCTTGTATTCCCACCTTTGCATAATGTCCAGTCCAAGAGCATAAGCTAATCTTGGTGATTTTCTTCTTAGCAACTGCAATGTGATAAGTGGGATAGGATGTCTGTATTAATGTTTAGGTTACCAATGATTATGATTTTCATCCTATGAGCAGACTCTGCCTATTGCTTCCTCAGTCCCACTGCTTAGATCTAATGAGCAACTATGCTGGATGGCAGTCAGTGGCTAACAAACAGTGAGCAACTAAGGGCACTTTTCTGACAGTCTATGAGAAAGCAAAACCTGAAAGCAATACCCTGAGTGTAGAAGCAGAACCTTCAGTCAGCTCTGGGCTATTCCCTGGAAGGCAGCCTTTGTGATGATGCTGACTTTGCAGCTAAGACATTCTCACATTCTTAACTTGCAAAAAACTATAAGAAAATCTGTTTTTAAGCTACTCAGTTTGTAACCAATTTCCTGTATTGCGAAAAAGAACTAATACTTCTCTGCATGCATGAATAAGGGAGAATTTCTGAAGGTCACTGGAGGGAGAAACACAAGAACACTGCATGCCTCTCCAACTCTCAGCGGCATACAATCTCAAAGTCTCCACACCAGGGAGTTAAGGATAAAACAGTCTGCTTAGAGCAGCAGTCATACTGGCAGAAACACAGTCCTGAGAAACCCAAAGTCCCAGCGAAGACCAGGCACATCGCATAAGACAGATAAGGAAGAGCTTTACTGAATCAGGATGAAATGCAAACAGCAGTCAGACTCAAGGCATGGAAAGGAAAGTATCTCTAGAATAGAGCCAAGCCAGTGCCTTCCTCAACAAGACAGGAGACAATGTCTAGAAGCTGCCTTAGACCACTAAGATCATAGACACTAAGAACAGAGTGAATGAGAACAAACAGTCCCACATACAATGAGGACTTGAAGCTTAGAGAGAACGGACTGACTTATAACCAAAGATTGCACAGCTGGGAAGAGAATCCATTGCTCTTGGCTCAGTTCAATTTTCTTTCCAATGCCAAATACCAAAATGAAAGGAATGCATTTCAGGCAAAATAACAACTGAAATTATTTAAAAAACTTTTTTCAGTACTGAGGATTGAACCCAGGACCTTGCACAGATGAGGCAAGCATTTTACCACAAAGCTACACTGGTGGGCTACTTATTTTAATCTTAAAGAACGGGACCTATAGGCCGGGCGTGGTGGCTCATGCCTGTAATCCCAGCACTCGGGAGGCTGAGACAGGCGGATTGTTGTGAGTTCGACACCAGCCTGGGCTACAAAGTGAGCTCAAGGCCAGCCTGAACGGCATAGTGAGACCCTGTCTCAAAAACAGGGCTGGGGATCTAGCTCAGTGGTCTAAGCACCTGCCCGGCAAATGCAAGGTCATGAGTTCAATCCCCAGTGCTGCAAAAAAAAAAAAAAAAAAGAGTGGAACCTATGATGGATCTTAAGTAAAAGGGTATTAGGAGAAAAATTCATAATATATGTTCATGCGTGTGACTCCCTCTCATATATATGAAAGTATTTATATGCATAAGAAGCTAAATGATAAGCTTTTAATTGTTTACTTTAAAAAGCAGATTAGGAAAGAATGCAATTTAAGAAGGAAGTGAAAGAACTCTGCGCAAGATGTGAGTAGTTTATAATGCACTATTTCCTTCCTGAAAACAGAAAAATCAATATTTACCCAGCTAAGCAGAAGAAAGATGTACCTATCATAACATACATTATGTTTAACATTATATTGCATCTGATAACTGGAATGAGTATGAAAAATAATATTTGTATAGCATTTCATAGTTTACAGAGCACTTTCGTGCACAGTGCGTCACTTGCTTCTTATGAAACCCTCTATGATAAGCACAAATATTAATATCAAGAGTAAGGAAAATGAGGCACTGAGAGATAAAATAATCGACATACTTCCAAACAAGGTAGAGCTGGAAATGATTCTAGATTTCTAAACCTAAATTCTAGTCCAGAATCACAGATAACATTCTACATAACTGCTAAGAGATATATGAAGTGTTTCCACAACACAAAGATGCTATACACCATAATCTGCATTTTTTGTTAATTTATTAAAATACAAATAAATGTAAAATTTTAAAAACTGAAGTTACATATCTACTTTTTTTTAAAATGGTGCCTTCAGATTCTATCAGTATTCCATGTAACCAGGAAACACAATTCTTTAAGTTAATGTTGCTCTCCTTTAGAAAATAAACTCCTAAAACTATACAATCTACTATTAGCTCCAACAATTATCAAGAATGTATAGCTGGGGGCAGTGAGAAAGAGAAGGAAGGGGATGCTTGATTGAGAAGCTGTTTTTGGAGAGTTCTCAAAGTGAGGTCCATACAACTGCACCTTATGGAAATGTCTTAGAAATACAAACTAAGGAACCCCACTTCTTACCTACTGGATTAGGATCAGGGCAGAAACCAACGATCCATGGATAAAAAGGTCATTCTGATAAACAGTAACTTTAATCACTGTTGTACATCCTTTAGCTTCTGGAAAGGTGAAGTATAACAAGGATAGTTTACGCCAACAGATCGATGATAGGCTTATTAAAAAGTAACAAGTTCATGATCTGAGTCACACTTGTTGTTTTTAAGTGAACTTGTGCCACTCATGAACAGGATTACCTTGTAATCCTCAGAAACAGATGCCAATGATTCATACATCTATGACACGATCTGTTGTCGCTCTTCCTCTGACTTCTGAATCTAAGTACTAGAAACCACTGACATAACCAAAGAGACTGAGCAAAGCCCAAGGACAGGCACTTATCCTTGGAAACTGAAGGATGCCCAATTTAAGTGAGATAATCTCTCATACAGACTTGGCTAGGACATCATACATAAAATTTATAAATCAATCTTTTTACATAAAAGCAATAACTCAGACAATTTAAAAATAAGCATCCAACTCCCAATAAGATCTGCTAATGCAGATAGTGCTAACTATATGCCAAACACTGTTTTAAGTGTTTTACACATAGTAACTCATTATAAACTACTATTTAGATTACTAATGTCCCCATTGCAATCTTAGGAGATGGGTGTTATAAATATCTTCATTACATAGTTGAAAAAGCTGAGGCACAAAAACTTGAAGCTACTTACCTCAGGAGAAATCTATCAAGTGGTATAGTTGATACCTAAATCCAAAGTAGTTTGGTCTTATCTATTATTTTAATAACTACAGCGAATGCCTCTTCAATAATAATTTTAAACTTTAAAAATTAGTTTCAAATCAACTTGAACATGATGAATTTGAGTTGAAATTGTCTTAAAAAATATGAACTTGACTCTTCAGTTTGCAGATACCACCTCTGGTTACACATAATAACCCCCATCAATTCCAATAGCGTCTTGAAACAACATCTCCTATAGTAAAATAACAAAGCCACAAAGGGAACATAAGTACAGTTTGTCTTTGAGAGAAGGCAAAAGTCTTTCCGATTCAAAGCTATGGGTGTGAAAGTCTATCTAATTCCATAGATCCAAATTTTAATATAGAAACAGAATGAGGGGATATAACTAAGCATTAGATATCATGAAAGATCTGACCTCTTAAGTCATTCTAAAGAATTCCATCTAGATATCTGATCACATTTTCCCTCTAGTAAGTTTTTTAAGGTGTGGCATGTTCTTTGAAAGTCTGAGTTAGCCAAGTGTCCTTTGGCTTGGTCCCTAATTGTTTCCTCTGCTACTCTTTTCAGTGCTCGTCAAAGTTTTATTGGTACTCATGAGGGCTGTGTTCCAAGGTCAGTGGAAATTCTTGTCTGTAGTAATCCTAACAAATTAGACATCTACACAAGCTATCATGGAAAGGGGCAAAGCCATGATTCAGGCAGGTTGGTCTGCTGTAGGCATAGAAATAGTCAATTTGGGGGTCGGGAAGTGAATCAATGTCTTGTGTCCTTCCTTTCAAGTTTCACAGCAGGTAACAGAAAAGTCCAAGAATGAGAATTCTTATAATTTTGGGACCAAACAATGAGAAATTCTAGCATTATCTGCATCATTGCTTCCATCTGTTGATTGAATTCCTGCCCTAGCATTATTGCCAAAATTCATTTGATCATGATCATGGTGGTGAGAAGGACAGTAATACTGCTTATTGAGTAAAAGATAGTATTCACTCAGTATACACAAATTCAGTATTCCATGTGATCCACAGATCTATTCTGAGATGTGTTGTTAAGTTAGAATACTGACATTTAAAGAGTTCAAATGCCCCACTTGATAAATGCCAGAAAGTTACTTAAAATGCCCCTAATAAAAGAAAAAAACTTTCCATATTGTAAGGTAGTCTACACTGAACTCCAACTGCCATTGTCAGAAAAGTATTGACTTCATATTGGTAACTGCCTTCCTCGGTTTCTAAATATTGGTCTTGATTCTACTCTTTTGAGTTACATAGAAGTCAAATTCTTCTTTCAGATAACTCCTTCCAAACAGGAATAAGAGAGACAAAGAGCACCCATTATTGCCCAAGTGTATTTTTTCATCTTACTGTTCAAGTAGCATCCTATACATTTTACTTTTTTATGATTGACATTCAGTACTGTGATTATTAGTTTACATTTCCCCCTAACAGTCTACAAGCCTTGAGCTGGGGAAGAGTCCCAAGATCATCTGTGTATTTCACACAAATTGCCCAACACAAAGCTTTTTTAACTTATTTTTTAAGTTTTTTAGTTGTGATATAATTCACATACTATTGAGCCACTCTAAAAATGCATACTTTTAGTGGTTCTTGGTATATTCAAGGACTTGGGTAACCAATGTCACATCTAATTCCAGAACATTTTCATCATTTCAAAAGAAATCCGGTGCCCATTAGTAGTCACTTCATGTTCTGTTCTCAGCCACTGTTAAACAATGATCAATCTTGCTTATGGATTTGCCTATTCATATGAAAGGAGTAATAAAATATGACGCCTTTTCTGTCAGCACCACGTTGCTTGATTCTTATCCTTTTGTAATACGTTTTAAAATGGGCAATGTGAGTCTTCTGTCTTTCCCCATCTTTTTCTAGAATGTGTTGGTGAGTCTGTGTCCCTTCATTATAGGATCAACTTGCCAATTGGTACAAAGACCCCGGCTAGGATTCTGATAAAGATTGCTTCAAATCTTAGCTCCAGCTATGGTGAATTCCACTGAGCACAATATGACTTCCAAGAAATGAACACAGGATGTCTTTCCATGTAATAATAATTTTCTAATACATTTCAACAACTCAACAGAGACTTCATGCTCTGTTTGTACTAAATGAATAAAATAATACATAAATGAATAAGGCCATCAATGAACAACAAAATCCAAACAACTCTTGAAAACACGCATACACACAAAAGTCACCTTCTTAAATCTTACCTTGCTTCTCAACAAGCCCTACTTTGCAAGTCAAAATTTACAAAATACACTTCAGTCATCTTTTTCTCATACATTCAGCCATAAATACTCTCATTTCTTTCCCTTTTACCCATCTGATATGGCCAATAATGGTAGAAAGTTGATGGCCATGAATGACACATATCTACCTGTGATGACACACCACCATCCTTTAGAAGGAACTCCAGAAAACTCTCTAGCACAGCTGCAAACAGACCAAGTTGAGTCTCCATCTCTCCCCACTCCCTACTGGGTGTGAGCTCTCATTCACAAGTGACTGAAAAATAGGCTTCCCCATAAACAAAGTTAAACAAGAGTTTAGCTATACTCTACTCTCCTGGTTAGAAAAGAAACTCTAAAACTAACAACATGTACAATAGTAAGTCATCCAGGCTGTTGTTTACACAACTTACTTCCTGGCTTTGAATGCTGTGAAAGAATCAAGTTAACACAAGCAGATTATTTGTGCTGCTTGTGTAAGATACTGGCATACACTTATCACATTTTAAATACTGGGTCAAGAGGTATCCAAAAAAAATCAGTACAAGAAGGAGAAGATAAATCTTAGAAACTTCCTTGAATGAGGCCAAGCTTCCTGGTAGTCAAAGCAAAAAAATAATATAATGATTCTGCAGTGTTTTATTTCATTTGTTTCCAACAAAAGAAGACTACACTGGGGCCAGGGTTTTAGCTCAGTGGCACAGTGCCTGTCTGGCAAGAATGAGGTCGAGCTTGATTTCCAGAACCGTCTCCCCCAAAAAGAAGCCTACATTCGTGGATCAGTCTGTTAACTTTTTCTCCCATCACTGAATTCAAGAAACTTACATTGACCACTGTTTGAGAAATAGTAATGATCCTGTGTAAAGGATAAAGAAAGACTTGAAGTTTATTTTCTATGTCACCCCAGTAGTAAGAACATGGATACAGCATTGAATTATAACCCATGACAACAACACCTTCTCATCAAAGTGCACTGACTTCATGTGATAAAAGGAAATGATGGGATAAAGCTAGAAATTTGAGATTAACGAATGAGGGCATTTAGGTTGCCTTTAAATAAATTCATTCATCTCAGCTGTTCATCTTTATTAGTGTAAATATCTGTTCATTATAGGAAACTCAGAAAGCAGATGTAACTTGGTTATCTAGGAAACCCCATGTCAATTTCAGATTAGACTTCTAGTATATTTCTAAGCAGGAGAAATATAGGTTTGATGATGATATTAATTTCAGTATTCAGCAAACATAAATTTGTGGGCCTGTTATGTGCCAGGAAACAAATCATTGTCTTGCCCCTATGACTCCATAGTCCTTGTTGTTCAAACATAAAGAGATTTTGCAATTTATAGTGTCTCTGTAAGGTGTATACTATGAGTAAGATACCTAGAATGTTACTTTATACTTAAGTAATCTGTGATTCAATAGATGGAAACACAGTTTGATGGATACAATGTCCTTCAC
>RJWT010022558.1:0-17122 GCA_004365215.1 Cuniculus paca | reverse complement strand
GACCTGAACAGTCTACTAGAACTTAACTAAGAGTTTTAAGTCCTGGGAACATGAGATCATGAGATATATGAGGACAAGAGGAAAAAAATTCCTATTTTTTCACCCACTCATTTCTCAGATGCTGAACTACTTCAAAGGGAAATTTTGAAATAATTAACAATGTGTTATTGGCCCTCCCAAACCTTCCTTTGTGCACTCTTCTCTCACTTCTTAAGGCCCCCTTTTCCAGATGTTCAGATACCCCATCTTAATAACGGCAGCTACAGTCAGACACTGAACTAATAAGCTCAAAGATATTAAGTATTCGTCTACAGTCACGTGGCAAAGCTGGGTGGAGCCTAACCTCCGAAACCCGTGCTCTTAAACTTCACACTGCCCTGGCTCCTCCACAGTGAGCTGAACCCTAACGGCTGTGAGAACCCAGTCCCCTCCTAGCACAACCTGAAAATCTTCAGGCAGAAAATTTCCAGCCTTTTTTCTCTTAAACCAGGACAGCCACCCCCTTGTTGCAGTTAATCTCCTTCAAGAAACATAGCGGAAACCAATCTGAAGTCACTCAAGTTACTCCTAACCCTTCTGGAGGAAGCATATACTATTTCACAATTGGCACATACTATTATAAATTTACTTCCAACTCTTGGAATTTCAGTGCCACTAATAGAGATTACATTTTTCACAATTGCTTGTCTTCTGCCTTTTAATCCTCAGTTTAAAAGAAAAGGGAAAAAAAGAACAATACATAATTTGTGTTCCATAAATTCTCACTGCCTTTATTTCCTATGTGATGAAACCAAAGCCCAACCAGGTAGTTTAGAGTCACATAACAAACGGCAGCTGAGGGAACAAAATCCTCAGAGTTCCTAACTCCCAAGCCAGTACACTTTCCTTTAGATATCCATAACCTGAATTTTCCATTTATCTTTATTTTCAGTTGAAGACTTGCTTGAATGGAGACAAACCAATTAAATATGGATATAAACCCACAAGGATTTGGTCAGGCCAAACTTTCCCTTTTATATAGAATTAACTCGTATCTCAAAATGGCTTCTAGAAAGAATTATTTCATAAAAGTTTAATCTATGTATTTGTTTTGCAATAATAGAAAAGAATCTACCCTTTCTTAAGATATTATCTGTTACTTCCACCTCCATTTTTCCAAATTGTCAGCAGCTGCAGGATCAGTTTAATTTGTATTACTTAAAGGTTCTAAGAAACTGGGTTTTCAATAGACAATTGAATTCTAAAACTCCTAGATTTACTGGTGTCTCCTCCAGAAGCCTGCAAAAGTACCAGCATAGAACAATACGGATCAGGACATCTCTTATCAAGGATTCACACTGTACTTTGACATCACCAATTCTTGCAGGAGAACTCAGGACATGTAGCTATATAATATAAAGGAACTAAATGAAACTAATGAAGAGACCATAATCAAATACTCCTGTGAAAGACAATTAGCTGGCCTCCTTCAGAAACAAGCATTTAGAGAAACTTGAAAAAGAAGAAAGGATAAAGTCACAAATCTCTAAGAAAAAAACAAATAAAGATATTAAAGGAAATTGCCCTCCAGGTAAATATAAAAGCAAAATTCCTTCCAGCAACATTAAAGTAAAATGCATTTATTTATAGAAAATAAACAGACCCAAACTCATTGCTGACCAAATAGCAGAAACCAATCTTAAAACTGTAATTGAAGGTAAAAGTCTGTAACTGTGCTAATTAGGGATAAAATTCATAATCTCCATATCTTGAATCTTGCTGTGTTTATTCATATGTCTAAATTAAAATAAAATAATTTTGAACCAGGGATGGCTTTAATTCAGGAGCAAAACCACCCCTGAAAGATTATTTTTAAGATCTTTATATCCAAACTCATGTTTAGTGCAACAAAAACATATCAGAAAGTACAATATTCTACTTAATCTTTAAAACTTTCTATGGGGCAGGGTCCTCAAATATAAATGATCTATTATCTCCTAAGTTCTAAAGAAGATGAACCAAAAAAATAGTATGTGAATATACTTTTATCTTGTAAAACATATATAGGAATAACGATTTGGGGTGGGAATTGAACTCAGGACCTTGCACTTGCCAGGCAGGCACTGTGTTGCTGTGCTATGTCCCCTGCCCTTTTCTTCAAGAACAGACTGTGCACTTCAGTATTTTCTAACTTTTGCCATTCATATTCCATTTCTCCTAAATAAATCAGTTTTTATACCTTCTTTCAAAGTATTTGTCACATAAGTATTTCTAGTTGCAGTCATTGGCTTTCATCTTCCACAGTGATAACATGATTGTGATTAGAGTCAATAATAAATAGATTTTGGTTAACTTCTTTTCAATACAGACAGCGTAGAAATAAAAAATGTTTTTCTATTGTAACTTTATACATATCCTTCTGACATGTTTCTACTTTTTCTGCGTACGCTACCACTACTTTGCAGTGGCAAACTTTATAAAATGGTAAGATTCAAAGGCCTACAAATCAAATGGCACTCTCGCTGAGACAGGCTGCGCGCCTCATTTCGGCTTCTCTCGCCCCCTCTAGCGTTTGCAAAGCTTCTCGGTCTGATGATCCAGTTACCTCACTGAACAAGAGCCGGGCTAAGTCCTGCCCATCTATGACATCACCCCGGTCTTCAACCACTGCGAGGTGAGGCTTTAAACTTCAGGCTTGGAGGTGGGCTGCGCGCAGTAGACTGGAATGCTCTCCCTCGCTCACTGCTCAGCACAGGAGTGATCTGAAGGAGGACAAGCCGAGGCTGCAGCTGCTGCTGGCTTTGTGTGGACTGGACGCAGCGCTGGGGAGACGGGGAGGGTGGCTACTCCGATCACAGGCAATGGAATTACAGCGATAGCAGCAGTGTATATAGGATTGTTTTTCTCGTCTTACGGGTAAGTGTTCTCCATGATTTTTCTTATGATTGTCCCAGAAAGTTTGCTTCGTTTTATTCTTTAGCAAGAAATGACTTGGTGCCATGAGGAATCAAATAGGGACGCTTGCTCTGTCACCAGTATGAGCAATATGTGTGCGTGCAAGCCTGCAGGGAAATTTTTGACGAGACAGTCAAATGCAAGAAGTTTCCAAGATCTTTCATTTTTGAAAAATGTTAACTGGCTATTTTTTTTAATCTCAAATATTTGCTATTCGGGGGAGGAAGCCCTATGGAAAACAAGATGGAAAGTTAAATATTAAATATTAGAGAATACGAGGCAGATTTTTCATAGATAGGAAAGCCAAAGGTCTTGCTAACTTGGTGTGTACAGTATGTGTGGTATGATCACCAATGGCTGTTTTTACAACTGTGAAAGAAAATCAATAATCTCTCGGCCCATGAGTACCCAGTACATGAAAAGCATACATCTTGCTCACAGCTAGCCGAGCTACTCTTGGGGACTTAGGTGCCTCTGTAAAGGATTAACAGCTACACCTAGATCTTAAAGCTTGCAGTGCTGTCCTGCCATAGCTCCTTCCAGCATTTCAGGGTTGTGAATCTCAACTACTAAATTCAACTCGGAGGTGGAAGGGGAGACTCTCTTCCAAATCATATTCCCCCTCCAATAGAATGCCAAAATCCATCGCTCAGACTAGTGCAGTATGTGATCAGCATAGTAACTGGCTAAGTCTACTCAGAAAAACTAACAAAGCTCACCCTGGAAGCTATGCTTGATGTATGCAATGAGTTCAGGCTGGAAAGGGGTAGAAAACCACTAAAGCCCTCATCTAAGTGGGATATGCAGAGTATCCATTCGCTTGTAACTCAGAATGGAAAAATCTTATATTGGAACAAATGCATTTATATTACAAAGCTTTCAAAAAGTAGTTTAATGTATCTTCTCAAAATTTTTTGTTTTTGTGAATTAGGTCTGAAACAAAATGGTTGCATAGAGGTAAAGAGTGCAACAGGCCCATATTTTTTCAAGGGAGGTGGTGTTGTTTGTATTTATTTAGAATTAAAAAGAAAAAAATTGATTTTTTTAAAGTTATAGAACCAAATTTTCTGCAGCTTTAAATAGTTATTTAAAATTTTCTCAATAAATCTATCTGCTTTAAAATGCACACATATGTCATTTTATTTTATTAGCATGAAAAAATGAATAAAGCCACTGGAAAAGTACTTCAGCTGTAGCATTGCTTTTAATTTATCCCACACTGCATAAGAATATCCTGACTGCTATAAACATGAAGAATAAATTTATCTGTTATCAGGTAGAATCACTTATGCCTGACTCAAAGTGACAAATGACTGATTCTCATCTCTTTGGAAATAAGTAAAGAAATATCTTTAAAAAGTACCACAAATATAAAACTATTATTATTTGTACCACAAATATTAATAATAATACCAGGTGTTAATCATGAAAACATTGATTATGCCACTTAGTTTCAAAAGTATGTGTATATGAACACACACACACACACACACCACCCATTCATCCATCTACTTCTTTGCCTGAGATAAAAAAAAAAAGGTTACAAAAATGTGTTTGTACCTACTTAAGCAAGAAAATTAGTTTAATTTTTTTCCTAAATAGACCACTGCCAAAATACAAGTCCAACAATCAGCAAAGATATTAGCAAATGGATAAACATAATGAATTCATTAATATTGTGTTCCAGTAGTACCATCTATCAGTTATTAATTGGGCTTTTCATTTCTCTCTACACCCTTCCCTTTTAAAATCAATTATGGCTAGGTTCAAAATGCCCAATTAAACACTTCCTAAGCATAATGTTTGTGAAATACATAATTGGACAGCAAATAAAGTTTTTACAAAAATGAAAAACAGTAAGAAAACTTGTCATAACCAAATGTGGCAGCAAAATAGAAGGTATGTTTCTTTTGCTTTCAAGTGTTAATTAAGGAGCCTCCAATTCTATCAAAACTTTTTCAGAGCTAAATGAACCGGTGTGAAATAAATTTGGTTGAAATCTTGTGGCTGTCAGACTTTGTTAGCAAGCTATTAATTATCTTTACCCTAGTTTCTTCTCTAGACTATATATTGCCCAATCAAATAGAAACTCCAATTATGTTCAGCATCTCCTGCCTGGGGGTATAAGACCCTAACGAACACAGTCTCTCCGATGAAAAATACAACTATCAGCTTTATATATGGAAGTGCAATGCAGAGAGATTTTTCTGTGTTTTTCTTGGCCACATATCTTGGCTTTCTCCTTTCTGGATAATTCTAAACAATTTTAAATCCTACAAAAATCAGTAGCAAGGAATTTGACTTGTCTTAATATTGTGTGATTGTTTACTCTTTCTTGTTTCTTAGTTTTGATATGCCAATCTTTATACTGAAATTAAATTAAATCTGATCATTTTTAAAGTATTTTGTTTAGAGTTGCCATTTCATTCAATTCCCAACTTTCCTCCCCCTTTTTAAAGGTGGGTGGGCTACAGGACAAAGAATGTGATAAATGGCACGATCCGGAGCTAACTTAAAAATTCTGAATAAATCCTTTTATATATTCTCTTATATGTACCAGTTCATTTAGAATGCGTTATAAATAATTTTTTCACATCAATTGAAGAGTGCCATAAGTGAAATCAAGGAGGAAAATAAAACTGAGTAAATTTTTCAAAGCTTGTAATTTTTCCCTTCTTTTCCCTTTCCCCTTTTCCCACCCCCACCTTTTGCCCCAGAGGCCTTCACTGTTCTTCTCAACGGGAGGCTTTGTTGTAATTAAACCAGAGAAAAACTGGCCAGCAGCAGCCCACATCTGACTGGCGGCTTCCGAAAGCCGCGTTCTGGTAGAGTGTACCACCCCCCAGCGGGCAAAGGCTCCACAGTAAACCTCTCGGCAGCATTCAGCCTCAACAGTATTTTCTCTTTAGAGTGTAAAAGGGTGTTTCTCAGCTTCTCTTTAGCATTCCACCATTTCGAAAAATTAACAATAAAAAATAATCAACAAATCGATTTCCAATAAAGAGATGGTTTAGGGAATATCTTCTGAAAAACGCATCTTTAAAAACCAAAATAGGCATGTGCATTTCAGAAATCTTTCCTGTTTCGAAAAATGCAGATCAACGTCTCCAAATTTGGTTAAGTATAATACTAAATGTCAGATTTGAAAGTCAATTTATATTGTAAAAGATAGCAGGTTTCAGGAATTTGTTTTAGCTATTTAAGGAGAACTCCAAAAAACAAAAATTTTAAGAAGAAAGGAATTAAATAGAATTTAACCCTAGGCAAAGTTTCATTCGTTTTGCATAGGCATAATCTCTTTCCTACCTGCAAATCAAGTGTCAGGAATGTACAAAAAGCTTTCTCCAGGTATTAGTCTGTTTACATTAGAGGAGGGAGAAATTGCTCTCACTTGATAAGACAATGACAGCTTTTGTTCTTTATTCTTCCTCTTACATGTATACAAGTTACCCTGGTAACTTTGAAGAGAAAGCCCACAGACCACATTGGGTTAAACACCATTTTTAAAGTGTGCCACCAGACTGCGGATTGATCAGTTTATGTGTTGTTGATTTTCTTCCACTTCATCTGGTCTAAATCAATAATACCCTGCCTGGACATGAAAATACAATGTATGTGCTTTGTTATTTTTAGATGGTCTCACCAGCCAGGACTGTTGTTGACAAAGAGTTGGCTCAAATATTTATGGAGCCAGTGTATGAAAATTTAAATATCAGAAATTTAAAGCCAAATTTTAGTCACACACAGAAGAATTTCAGGTTTGTAATAACAAAATGTTTGTGGTTTACAAAAGGAAGCACACTTTCAATAACAGTTGCTCAAAAGTCAGCACAAACTTAAAGTATGCCCCCTACCCAAAGCTTTCTAATACTTACGTTCACCTCCCTCTAAAGTAATCTCTCATTCTTTCTTATAGGTTTCTAACTCATTTAGTCTGGCTTTAATATAAAAGGAAGAGAGAATTCCATATCATGAAAGTTAACATCCCAGTTTGCCTTCTGTTTTAAGGATGCTTGATATAACTTTACAAGCCAAAATAAATGAAGCAGAATTAGATTCATTTATCAAAAACTCATTGAGGAAAAGAACCAGTAATATGAAACAAGAAAAGAAAGAAAAAAATCCTTTGAAAGTAAAAATCCCCTACTTTCCATAAATAAAACAAAACCTTCTTCAGGTTAGAAAATAGTCTGGATAAGGCCAAGTATAAAAAGGCACACTTGCATCTCTGCCTCTCAGCAAACCCTTCAGCCTTCATGACTCTCAAGAGGAGAGTTAGAGGTCCTTCTGCTTGCCTGGCATTAAACAAAAGAATTGGAACTTTCCTGAAATCTGATGATCGTGGAAAATTTAACTACCAGACAGGCTGCTTAGAAAGCATTTTGCTGTCACTATCAACTAACCTGATGCACTCCAGTTTTTCAGTTTAACCATATGTGTAGTTTATTTGTAATACCATTTCTTGTTGCAAAGGCTTACTCATTTTGTTTAACTTTACAGCAGCAATCTGAGCCCTCATTAATTATCAATACTCTACATTATGATTGTATGAATTCCAACTTACCTAGAAAGAGTCACAAATTTGAATAAATTTGATTAAGAATGTGCTTTCTTCAATCTCGAGAATTTACTCAAAATGATAACACACTTGGACAAAAAGTTTATTACTATCCTATTTTCAGATATATTTTTTTAAATTTCCCAGCATTAAGAAACCATTCTCTGAGGCAAATCAATAAAAAGAAACTAAATCTTACATACTTCATTTAAGACTTACCAAAATGAGAATGATCAGACAAGTCAAACTAAAATCAATGTAAATAAAAATTAATAAAATAAAAGACTTAGCTCCCATAGTTAGCAGTACCAGCAGATGACTTAATCTTTATATAAGCTATAGTCTCAAAATGAGAAATAATTTCTCATTCTCACCTCTAAAACATTGTACTAGCACAGAAAGAATCATATAAACATGTAGATTGCCTCAAGTTCATGTTTTAATTTAAATACTAATTCTATTGAGATTCAACTTCCTAATTTTTATTAGATGTCCTAAAAAAACTTAAAATAATAGCATCTTTAAATGTTTCCTTTAAGTGTGTCATGAAAACAAATTGCAGACTTTTCAGACTTGATTGCATTAGAAATGCAAAAAAAAAATCCTCAACAATTTTTATTCTAAAAAGGAACTGAATAGAAGGGTACCTATTAAAAATTTCATTCATTAATGAGGCCATTATGCTTTTATTCCTTTTGCTACAGTTTGTTTACATACTTAAGCAATGAATCCCTATAAATAATTTTTAAACATTCCATTAAGGAACCAGGGTTTCATTTATGTTTTCCCCCTCAGGTTCCCCCATTAACAATATTTTTTTAAATGATCGATTGCTTTTTGTTCAGAAGTAATGGCCTCTTTCAAGCCTAGGCAGAAAGAAAACCTCTGAGGTCAATGTTGTGGAAACCTGGCCACAGGGTCCAGGCCAGTGGGAGTTGTTTATTTTTTCATATTGCATATTTAACTACAATGTCTCTATGTGTGTGAATATACAGGTCCAGCTCAGAAAAGAGGGAGCATGAGTCTAAATTGCTTATTTTTGATGGGGAAATCCTTATAGCCTTGAATATAGCAAAAACAAGCAAAAATAATAATAATAATAAAACACTTTTAAAACTAGAATTTTGAATATAAAAGGGAAGAAAAAATATACATTTCAGTCAAACATGAATTTGACTGTTTTGAGCTGAAGGAAAGAAACAGGGGTAAACACGAGGAGCTGTAAGCAGAATCTTCATTCCTAAAGATTTCTTCTCTTTTAAGAATTATGTTTTTGCCTTTCATTTTAATGCAATTTGGGAAGAAGAGAACGATGTTTTCTAAGAATTTAATGAGATTTAAGGTTTTCTGTTAATCCCACATTACTGTACTACTGTATGAATG
Source organism: Cuniculus paca (assembly GCA_004365215.1). Classification (NCBI taxonomy): domain Eukaryota; kingdom Metazoa; phylum Chordata; class Mammalia; order Rodentia; family Cuniculidae; genus Cuniculus; species Cuniculus paca. Next base: position 8,247 of record RJWT010022558.1, on the reverse strand, counting down.
ACAAATGTGAGTTTGCGTATCAAACAACAGTGGAAGAAGTTCCACAACTGTAAAACAGGTAAAACAAAACAAATTAATCTTTCCTTTCACACCAATTTAGGGTTCCACCCCTCTCTGGATTAAAAAATGTGAAAAATAAGTACACATTCTTTAGCCTGATTTGAAAAAATATGTGCAGTCACAAGATTTTTTAAAAGGCAACTTCATATCTCCAGCTGTCACTGTGATCATCACCTTGGACACACACTGCCCTGACTCAGAACAATCAATGATTTGTACATCTCCATTAGTAGATTTGTCATCTTACCTTTAAAGTGTGCCTTGTATTACCAGTGCTCCTGAAACACAAGAAATGTTTGACTACTGGTACTTTTAAATGAGTTCTCACATACTGTTTTTATAATAGTTTTTAATCAGTATCTAAAACTATTTAACTAAATTAATTGTTTTCTAAACTTAATTACATTATGTGTTGGATAATTCTCACATTTAGAAAACAGCAAAAAATTTTAGAAGTAACTTTGTAATTATAATTTCAACAGTTTCGTGTTCCATTTTCACACTTGAAAGCAATCATCTACACAAAAAGATACCTCTGAAATTGAACAACAATGAGCAAAACCCTCACTTTAAACAATATAGCATTTACATTTTCCTCTGTGGGCACTTTGCAATATTTACGTAAGACTGCTTTTTCTACTTGCTAACTGCTCATTGTGTTTCAAGTTGTGTAAGTATAATAAATTATACGTATTTGTAATTTTTTTTCAAGTTTCCTTCTGCTAATGTAATCTACAGAAGCATTAGTATCTACTGGCAAACTAAAAGAAATGAAATTTTCAAAGAGACCCAAGGACACAAATTGTGGCCTTGTTTAACATACACTTTCAGCAGAGTGTTTGAATCCTGGAACAGATGCTGTCCTTGTTGGATGCTAGGCAATAACTGGCAGAGAAGCAAATTGCTACTTTAGTCTTTAATCTCAGGATCAATATTCCCTCGATACTCAAATATTCCCTATGTGTAGACAAAGCACCTAAGTGGTAACCCTGCATAATCGACACTGATACCACCTGCCCCTGCAACCCCTAAAAGTCTCCATGTATCTTAGATCATCATTACAATCACTGGAAAGTACACTTAGTAGAAATTGGCATGCTTGTATTAGACAGTAATACTGTCAAGTTTTGATATGCTTTCTACATGGTCATTATAAGGAGCAAAATAACATCCCTGCTAGTCCAAATGCAGAATTTTTTCAAGTTAGTGTGCTATAGGAAAATTATAATAGTATTGTTCTAAAAACCTAATTATAATTTCAACTTCTGTGCCACTTTTTGGCAAGAACATTTGAATGCCTTAAGTTTCAAGATCAAGTATTCCTCAGATACAGCCCTGAAGAGGAAGGTGATAATGTCTTCTATTTGGGACATTACTTGGGAAAACTGAGACATGCAGGATGAATCAAACAAGGAAAAGGGCAAACCAAAAGAGAAGCATTTAAAACTAAGTCTTTTCAACTCTTTAAATTGTAGATTGTGTGATTTGGTAAAAACATGTTCAAAAGTATCTAAAAAGTTACTGTGCCATTTCTATCAATAATCTCCGTTAAGTGTTTGTTCACATCTTTAACATGTATTTGTTTTCTTTTGTATTTTATCATTTTATTTCCAAGATTTTAAAAAGTGAACTTTTGAAAACCATTGAAGGGGCTTACTGACTGTTGAATAAGACTTTGCTTCTGTGTTGAAGTCAACATGATGCTAAGAATGAGTTAACAGTAGAAATTATCTGCTGGATGACTATCCCATCATCAGCTCCTGCTTCACTTAAATAGTAAAATGGGAAGCATAAAAACAAACAGGTCAACCTATTCCTTTCCACCAGCCATTATGATGAAAGATGCATTGCTTAAAGAAAAGATTTGAGTTTAAATCTTTAGGAAGTTTCTCTAACATGTTAAAGTTCATTATTAATAGCTCATTAAAACTTACTTTCACAGGAGATGCTCAGTCCCAGTGGGTTTTAAGGAAGAGAAATATAAAGGAAATTTAGAATGCTTCCTTTTTTTTCCATGAAGACCATTTGAATTGTTTCCTTTACCTCTTAAAAGAGAACACCTGTTCTTGTATAAAGTAACTGCACCAGAAATTCTGAGAAAGCAGCAAGAAGCAAAAACTGGAAATAGCTGTTTCACAGCAGGTAATCATACTTCAGGATGTAGCTACTGTACAAAGTTTATACTTGGATAATCCTGGATGGGAATAAAGGTAGGGGGTAACTGCCTGAAAAACCTATTACTATACAGGCCTTAGCATCATGAATGGCTTTCTTCATGAGGATCTGAAGTTACTATCTCTGAACACATTGCACAGAAGAGCCAGTAAGAATTTCAAAGAGGGCAATTTCCACTAAGGGAATTAAGCTACACAAAAGGAACCTTCACACAGAAACTATCAGAAAAAGGAAAAAAAAAATAGGAAGCCATGTGTCCTTCATAGTAACAGGAAGCTGAATTGTTTCTGAGCCCCACTTTAATGAGCTTGCCCACCATGCTGAACCGCAGCTGGAATGTTCATTGACAACAGCAAGCCTGATCTGGAGGTGTGTGCGGCATAGGATTACTTGAATAAACAGTGAAGAACATTTCCAAGGACTAAACAAGAGTTTATAAGTCCCAGCCCCTCACCAGGAAAATAATATATGTGCATTGGACTTTCATCCAAGCAAAATTTACTTACATCGTTCAATAAGGTAGGAAAAATGTTAAAGTATTTTATTTTCATGCCTAAAATTATAAAGGTATTTTAGTTATTTTAGGCATACCTAAAATTGCAGAAGAGATTATATTACACAATAGATCCATATAAATCTGTAATTCTTCAGCCTATGGGGAAAGTTGAATCATGTTCTAGGTTAGAATTTTAAAAACGATAAATGTGTTGTGAAAACATGTATGATACAAAATAATGAGAAAATGTGAGTAGTCATTAAACCATGCAGTACAAAACACAGAACAAAATGGGGACAGAAGAAACAAATAGTTTAACATGAAATGGAATTTTCCACCTAGATTAGCTGGATCACACTAGCTAGCTATGTAATTCTTTCTCTAAAGTAAATAAAACATTACTTCTTGTTTTCTTGTCGAAAAACCTTTTAATCATTTAATAATAATAAGAGAAAATAAAATTAATCACAGAAAAGGATTGGCTCTACTGACATTGAGGATCTCAAGATATATATGACTATTTTTTAATGGTAAAAGAGCAAAATTTTTTATTACATATTTCTCTACCTGTATAGTCTTTTATCTGATAAAATAGATGGAAAATGTTTTTTTAAGAATTGTAAAATGAGCATGTTTAAATATAACAAATGATATTCCTGTATGTCAATTACTACGACTACTATAAAAAATAGAAATTTGACTAGTTTGATTAGTAACTAGCTGTAAAATTGATATGAATTACAAGTAAGACTGTTTAATAAAACTCTAAAATTTAAAATTTGAAAAATCAGTGTATTTAGAACATAATACATTTAACTTATAGATCAAAAACATTTAAAGTCAAAAGATTATGTGACTATGTTCACTGTTAACTAGCAAAACACCCAACTGTGCCCTGTTCAAAAAATTCAAACATTAAAAATGATTACAAGTTTTCAGTTTGCACAGGTGTTTTAAAGCCTCTTTTCAGGATGTTGTCTGATTGTTTTCTGTTTTTTTTTTAAATCCATTTTAGGGCTCATTAGTAACTGACACTACCTTGTATAAAGACCTCAACACTGCTGACCATGATCAGCCCAGCCTGGAGCCTCTTCCTCATTGGGACTAAAATTGGGCTGTTTCTCCAAGTGGCATCTCTATCAGTTATGGCTAAATCCTGTCCATCTGTGTGTCGCTGTGATGCAGGTTTCATTTACTGTAATGATCGCTTTCTGACATCCATCCCAACAGGAATACCAGAGGATGCTACAACTCTCTACCTTCAAAACAACCAAATAAATAACGCTGGAATTCCTTCAGATTTGAAAAATTTGCTGAAAGTAGAAAGAATATATCTATACCACAATAGTTTAGATGAATTTCCTACCAACCTCCCGAAGTATGTAAAAGAGTTACACTTGCAAGAAAATAACATAAGAACTATCACTTATGATTCACTTTCAAAAATTCCATACCTGGAAGAATTACATTTAGATGATAATTCTGTTTCCGCTGTTAGCATTGAAGAAGGAGCATTTCGAGACAGCAACTATCTCCGACTACTTTTCCTGTCCCGAAATCACCTTAGCACAATTCCCTGGGGTCTGCCCAGGACTATAGAAGAACTACGTTTGGATGATAATCGCATATCCACTATTTCATCACCATCTCTTCAAGGTCTCACTAGTCTAAAACGCCTGGTTTTAGATGGAAACCTATTGAACAACCATGGTTTAGGTGACAAAGTTTTCTTCAATCTCGTTAACTTAACAGAACTATCACTGGTAAGGAATTCCTTGACCGCTGCACCAGTAAACCTTCCCGGCACAAACCTGAGGAAGCTTTACCTTCAAGATAACCACATCAACCGGGTGCCCCCAAATGCTTTTTCCTATTTAAGGCAGCTGTATCGACTTGATATGTCTAATAATAACCTAAGTAATTTACCTCAGGGTATCTTTGATGATTTGGACAATATAACCCAACTGATTCTTCGCAACAATCCCTGGTATTGTGGGTGCAAGATGAAATGGGTACGTGACTGGTTACAATCACTGCCTGTGAAAGTCAATGTGCGGGGGCTCATGTGCCAAGCCCCAGAGAAAGTTCGTGGGATGGCTATCAAGGACCTCAATGCAGAACTTTTTGATTGTAAAGACAGTGGGATCGTGAGCACCATTCAGATAACCACTGCAATGCCCAATACACAGTATCCTGCTCAAGGACAGTGGCCAGCTCCAGTGACAAAACAGCCAGAGGTTAAGAACCCCAAGCTCACTAAGGATCAGCGAACTACAGGGAGCCCTTCAAGAAAAACAATTATAATTACTGTGAAGTCTGTCAGCTCTGACACAATACACATCTCCTGGAAACTTGCTCTACCTATGACTGCTTTAAGGCTCAGCTGGCTTAAATTGGGCCATAGCCCAGCATTTGGATCTATAACAGAAACAATTGTAACTGGGGAACGCAGTGATTACTTGGTTACAGCCCTGGAACCTGACTCACCCTATAGAGTATGCATGGTTCCCATGGAAACCAGCAACCTCTATCTATTTGATGAAACTCCTGTTTGTATTGAGACCGAGACTGCACCTCTTCGAATGTACAACCCTACAACCACCCTCAATCGAGAGCAAGAGAAAGAACCTTACAAAAACCCTAGTTTACCTTTGGCTGCCATCATTGGTGGGGCGGTGGCCCTGGTAACCATTGCCCTTCTTGCTTTAGTGTGTTGGTATGTTCATAGAAATGGATCCCTATTCTCCAGGAACTGTGCATACAGCAAAGGGAGGAGAAGAAAGGATGACTATGCAGAAGCTGGCACTAAGAAGGACAACTCTATCCTGGAAATCAGGGAGACTTCTTTTCAGATGTTACCAATAAGCAATGAACCCATCTCAAAGGAGGAATTTGTGATACACACCATATTTCCTCCTAATGGAATGAATCTGTATAAAAACAATCACAGTGAAAGCAGTAGTAACCGAAGCTACAGAGACAGTGGTATTCCAGACTCAGATCACTCACACTCATGATGCTGGAGGACCCACAGCAGACTGTGTTTCAGGTTTTGAAACCTAAGGGAGGTGATGGTAGGAACCCTGTTCTACTGCAAAACACTGGAAAAGAGACTGAAAACAAGCAATGTACTGTACATTTGCCATATAATTTATATTTAAGAACTTTTTATTAAAAGTTTCAAATTTCAGGTGACTGCTGCGATTGGTGTAGTGGAGATGCCTGAACACAATTCTATATTTTAGTATTTTTTAGTAATTTGTACTGTATTTTCCTTGAAGATATTGAAGTTATAAATCATTTACTTTGTGTTCTACTGAGTAAGACGACTTGTTGACTGTGAAAGTGAATTTTCTTGCTGTGTTGAACAATCAGGACTGCGTTCACATGAGATCCTTGTAGTATAAGCACAGGCCATTTTTCACTTTGGTATTAATAAAATGTAAAAATAAAAACTGGCTGAATGAGAAATTAAATTTCAAAGCAAATAGTTATGAAATATTGTTCCAATTATTAAATTTGTATTATTCCAATGATACTCAATTAATCAAAATATGTGAAGTAATGGGCAATATCAAACTTGCTGCATTTCTCAGTTTTTGCTCTAGGCAAACTAGATATCCTTGAGAAAGTTAAGCATATCTTTTAACTAAATACATCAGCTGGCATAAAGGGAGTGTGAAGGTTCTTGTTTAAAGACATTGTCAACAAAACTTTAAGAACAAAAGACTTCATAAAGACAACCTGTAACTTAGCGTGCTTCTGAGTTGGGGGGAAGCTGCACCTAGGAAAACATCATATCTTAGACATGTATGGTAATGAAACAAATACTAGAATTGCATTTTGGTTTTGCCTATACCATCCTGAGTTTTGAAAAGTGAATTTTAAACATAAAATTGTTACTGGTTTTGATGTTTTTGTCACAAAGGATGTCAAAGACAAATTTTAAGCATTTTAAAAAGATAATGTAACTGTGATTCCCCTCAGCAATCCAGAGAAAGTAGTACTTTAAATAAGTGAAAATTTAAAAGAAAAATAAACACTAGAAGTCAAATTTAGATCTGGTTTATGGGAAATGTTTTAACACTGTACATAAATGTTCAATTTACTTTCACAATAATCAAGAATACTGCCCATTACTGTCACAGTTTTCCAGATATTACATAATGAACCTGTAATGTAACATTTCTTTCAAGCTTCTTACTGAATTGTGAGCTATTACTTGTTTAAAAACCGTATCACTTTTTGTTGCCATGATTTTTTTCAACAAAAAACCAAAGTGCATTGTACGCCCTTTGGCCAGTCTTGTATGTGCCTTGATCCAACGCTACATGTATTCAGCTTTTAAAATTTGACAAATTTTTCATACTTCCTTAAATATGAAAAATTATGGTCTTATTGCTGAATAAAATTTAAGAAAAAAGTACAGAATAACGTGCTTGCTTTCGGGATTATGTTACTATCACTAAAGTAGCAAACTGCCCAGCACATTAGTCCTAAACACCCCATGTATTTTTCTAGACATAAAATAAAAATTGACTACAAATAAAAAAATAGCAATATCTTGAGGTTGTGTGTCATTTTACTTCAAAAAGCTCCATTTTTTCATGTGTAAATTCATTTCCTCTTTTTTTATTTTTTACTCTATGTGTAGAAATGTCAGAAATGGTTTCAAGTGGAAAATACTTGCAGCACTGCTGCCATTGTCCTGAGTGATATTTTGTTGAGGTGATCTTTGAAAAACTTATTTGTTTTTAGATAGCTCTTTTGGTAAAGTGAGTTGGCACCAAAGGATTTGAGTTCTCGAATATGCCACTTAGTAGGGATATACTTAAAAACAATCAGAGTACCCTTCTTAGCTCAATATCCACATTGTAAAATGGAATTATTAATGCCACCCACTTCACAGGATTCTTGTGATGCATAAATGAGATGTTGTGCATGAAAACCATACAGTATTCTGCAAAATATGAGTTACTCCTATTCAAGAAAAGTGCATTCCCAGAGGTTTGCTAGACCCTGCTGCTTCTACTATTGTCTGACACAGAGATCTCCAAGGGACAATGAAGTCTTATTCATTATTCATTTGCCATTTTTAAAATGTTTCCCAGCAACTTCTCTTTTAACTTCTTGTTTTAGAGGATGGCTGTTTTCTAGGGATAACTTAAAAAGTCACATGTGATTAACATTAAATATAGAGAACATTTTTTAAAGAAAGTTTGATTTGCTTCTAGAGATTTTGAATATATCAGCTATAGTTCTGACAAGGAACTTCATAAAGTCCCTATAAATCTGACTTTAAAAAGGCAAAAACCAAGAGATTATATTGACTTTTCCAATTCGGGTAACTTGCATGAGCACAAAAAAATATATAGCTTGTTATATGGAGCTTTTCATTATTTCACCTGTAGTAAATCAGAAATGTTTTAAACCAGCAAGCATACACAACACCAAGAGGTTAAAAATTTATTTTTTAACCTAGGCTTGCTATAAAATCTAGCAGGTAACTAGCCAAA